>VWZU01008892.1:0-23359 GCA_013397095.1 Sterrhoptilus dennistouni | reverse complement strand
TGGGTTTGGGACGGGCCGCCCCGTTGGTAGAGCTGCGGCGGCGGCAGAAGGGGGGGGAGAAGGCGCGGGCAGCTGGCATTTCGCGGGGGTTGGGGCTGGGATAGCCCACTTCGGGGTTTGTGTAGGTTTTCTTAAGGTGGTCCGGGGTCTGGGGGGGCCTGCGGGCAGCCTCCAGCGACTAAGTAGCGCCCCCCTCACTGCCCCCTCCAGGTGGACCATGGAGGTGGCTCTTTACTGTTACATTACAATTTAAGATTATTACATTTAAAATATTAATACACTTATTCTATGACAATCAAGGGTTTCAACTTTTCAAATCTTTAACATTTCTAATTTTCATTTTTATCAGTAGGACCTTGGCTAGATTTTTTTTTTCTCAGTAGACACAAAGCAAAAATAAAATTAGAAACCAGTGTAACATCTCAAGCCTGAAAATATTTTACCATAATTCTAATAAAACATGAGATTCTTGTTAATGCTCATGACCCTATGGTTTGGGCAAGAAGACACCCTCCTGAATTGCTGGCAACATCACTAAAAGAACAGCAAATAGCCAACAGTTTACACTGGCTTATGCTGTTGTCCTTTAAGCAGAGGCATCTGTTTGGAAGGGGGCAGTTTAATTTTTACATGCATGCCATTTAACATTTGCTTTTTCAGGGTAAGAAAGAGGAAAAGAAGAGGAAAGTTTCTGTGAAGATCTTGCCAACATTCTTTCTTTCTGGGCTGTAACAATAACTCTCCTCCTAAACAAATCAAAATATGATTCTTCCCCAGCATCTTCCAAGATAAATCAATTACTGTTTTTTTGGGGATGTCCAGTGTACAACAGGCATACTGAAATGCACATGTATGCTATAAAATACAAACTGTTTTTGCTTTGCCTTAGGAGACAGTCTCTGAAGGTGACAAATTGAGACCAGAAATAATCCAGCAGTCCCATCTCTGCTCCCACATCAAAGCCAGTTCCATCTCCTGTAAATTTAGCAGTGAAGTCAGGGTAACATGTTGCTTACCTCCATAAAACTCAAAACCTCAGACACAGGAAATTTGCCACAGGGTTGAGGGAAAGGAAGGTCTCAAAACAAAGGATGTTTCAAGAGTGGCTTGAGGATTTTCTTGCCAAAACAAAGTGAGAGTCATCTGTTTGGATCCTTTTCCATTTCAACAGTACCCGTTTTGATAGGGTGGTTCCCAGGGCTACAAGAGACACATCAGCAGATTCAGCCTTGCTCACTGAAACTTTCCTCACATGGAAGGTAAGTTCTGAAGGGACAAGAGAGCCATGGCTAAGGTCTTGTGCTTATTTATTATTCATTATTCCCTAAAGAGTTTTTTGATGGGAAGCATCTTCAGTAATATTATTCTAGTTGTTAGAGTCCTCTAATTGCCCAAACATACTTCTTAGAAACTGTACCCCAATGGTTGGTGGAAACAGCCTAGCTCCTGCATTTCTGAGTAAACTGGTGTTTGACAGTCCTGCATGCTCATATTTCCTCCTGACAACAGGTCACTCCCCTGCCACTGGCTTTCACCCATGGCTGAATTTAGCAGACTATTCCCCATACTGCATTATTTGCCATCTGCTCCTTCCTGCCATGACTTTTTCAAACCTGTGTGTCTCTGACCTTTGTAATTTGCAGATAAGGAGACAGATAAGCTTTCTCACACCTGTGCTGTGCAGTTCTTTGAATTTGTCTGGGTACTGCGTGCACTACAAAGATAAAATCTGTTTGGAGTATTTTTTTAAAAGTCTGCTTAGATGAGACATCTGTCCCCATAAACAGCTCTTTACTCTAAGGGCTTTTGATAGTGAGGAGGATGATTGGATGATAAGGAAAATGGATATTTTCTGTGAAATTCGAGTTTGTAGTTTGGTATAAACAATGATGCAGTAAAACTTCAAGTTGTAAAAAAAAAATAGTAAATCACCACACCTTTGATTTTCAAATTCTTTTGAAAGATTTCCATGACTGAAGCTGTAACTCATATTCTTCCCCAGCAATAAAGTAGCATAGCATTTAGACTGTTTAAAAATTCTTCGTGCTCATTGGACTACAATTTTTAAGTGCTTGGCAGGGATATAAAGCAACCTATAAATACTTGCAACTAAGCCCTAGAGATCACAGAACAAAACTTGTTCCAGTAGTGAAAGAGGGTAAACCAAGGGGCAACAGGGCAACACCACCATGCTGAGGTGTGGGAGATTCAGGTTGGGCATCAGGAAAAAAACTTCTTACCAGCACAGTGATACCATGCTAGAAACAGCTATCCAGAGAGGTCAGAGATGCCCAATTCCTACCACTTGGAAGACTTGCAGCCTGGCAACTATTCTGTGCACAGTGCAAGTGGTTACAGCTCCAGTTGCTCCCCTTTAGTACAATTTCTTTAGGATTTTAAAACTTCTTATCATAAAAAAAACAGTTTAGGCTTATGGGGATAGAAGAAAAAAATCTTTGAGGTAACTTTAACTGGAGACTGGTAAATATTTTCCCCCTGAAGGTAAACTCAGCCCCTGGCTGGGAATTCAAACTCCGAGTGGCCCTGCCTAACTACATGAAGCAGACAGAGCAATATTAGTTCAAACTAACATTAGCATTAACTGGGTTTGGCAAATGACATCAGAACAAGATGTTTCCTTGATCCCTTTCCATTCCCCAACACAAAGCTTAGTTTCACAGCAAAGCAGATAGATTTTTCACAAGTTTTGAATGCTTCTGTACTTCTATGTTGTTGGTGTTGTTCTGCCTCCAAAAAATTCCATATACCTGAAAGGAAAAACACAAGTTTGCAAGAAAAAAACAGTTGCTTACAAACTTTCTTGAAGTGGGTCTGAAAATCACCACTCTAGAAGAGCTCCTCCATATTTATTTTCAGAATCTCCTGTACTTTTGCTTGAGCTTTGATTTTCCATAATGGTGACAGCTTCCTTCACCATACTTTTTATTCTTTTATGCTCTCCTTTCAGTAGAGCTCTCACATTCCAGCTATAATAGTCACTATCAGCCAGATCAGGCCAGCTCTGGAAATTCCTTTAATCAGCTCTCTGATCAGGAGCTTATATGTGAGCCCCACATAAAGCAACAGTCACACCCCCCCTTAAGAGATAACTTAAAGGATGTTGGGTCTTGCCCAGCTGATGAGTGAGCAACCCAGTCAGCTGTGAAAAAGGTCTCAGACACAAGGAGGAAACTTGACCTTGTTTTTTAGCTGTTTCCACAAGCTATAATCCAGATGAATTCAAATCTTGGTCTGCCAGTGCAAATATTTGCATAATGTGGAACTAATTTTTCTCATTAAAATTACCATGTTAGTTTTAATGAGCATTTTAAATAGTAAATATTAGAAGTTACCATTAAAGTGTCCAATTACAGATTAATTTTGGTATATGGGTCTCCATTTTGTATTCTTATCTTAAAGAGAGACTAAAATTAGGGGTAAGGGGGAGAAGAATAAAAATGTACTGCTTGAAATTTTGAAGCTTCTTTTATAATGAATATGGCAACTTAGACATTGGTTTAATTCTGCTGACTTTTTTTTCAACAGCCTATGTTAGAGGTCCTAGTTCACCTGGGAACCCAGATAAAAATCAGCAATGTGTTTAAGTGCCATGGGAGATTTAGAGCATATTTTTAAACCTTGTTCCTACTTAAGTAAGGAGAATGGAGAAAGACATGGGGCACACCAGTGGATAGCAGTTATTGGATGGGTAAAATTTGTACTGTATCTGTCATTTAGTAAATGCTGAACATAGAAAAAGGAAAAGACATCATAACTTAGGAGGGAAGAGCCCAAAATTGCATGAAGGAACTTCATACTGAAATAATTTACTTGTTATGCCTCCAAGGCAGAATGCTGCAGCAATCTGCTATTCTAACAGCAGCAATAAAGTTGGAGATGGTTTGTTCACAAGATAAATCCCAGGTTTCCTCCTTATTTGATGTAAAATTTAAGGAGTATCTGCTAAAAGCCCCAGATCTCAGCAGCTATGCTGTATTGACAAGCCTCAGTTGGAGTTATTTGAAAATACATAAACTAATCAGCAGTAATAACTAATAGAGGAGTTAGTCCTATCCTTACAAACCTGAGATGCAAGCTGCCCGGGGAGCCCAGGCACTGAGTCCAGATACAAGGCACTGAGCAAGTCAAATTAGGTGGTTAAGGAACCAATAAAAACTTGTCATAAGAGAAGACTTTAGCCTGGATTTTTCCTTTCAGGATGTTTGAAGCCTAGTTGCCATCATGAGTTGAATATAAAATTTGGAATTTTTATTCCTAAAGCATGCAAGCACTTAAAAAAAAATATAATGCTACTTACGTACAGAATTCCTATTTAATATTGCATATCTAAGCCTCTGCTTACAAAGTACAAAAATAAGAGGAAATAACAGCCTGAACAGTGTGCTTAAACTGCATTCTCTGTATAAATGGTATGGTTCAGAATGTACTGAAAGAAAAAAAACCAACAAGATTTACCTGTTCTTGAGGAGTTTACTGGATTCCCACACCCAAAGGTATTCTGTTTATTGTTGCTCACCTGTCAGATCAATGAAAGCCTCTGGGCACCAGTGAAATCTCCTATGAATGGGGTGCCCTTCAAAACCAGCAGTTTCCTCTGGCATCAGCTACAAGAGCCGAGTTAACCTCACCTTTTCCATCTCAAACACACAGAAACAACTCCATTCCTTCAAATATCCACCTCAGATCATTTTCCAAGGGACAATCCAAGCTACTTCCTCAGCAAAGCATTGATGTGGTAGTTTGTTGTTTGTCGTTATTGGTTTTGATGTTGCCTTTTAATGCTTTGAAAAATCTTATCAAAAGGACCACTTTTGCACCAAGGGAAAATTTCTGTGTTTTCCAGGAGCCCACAAGTATGTGAAATGATTATGTGCTGCCCTTCAAAGGTGGAACCAGCAGATGTACTAAACACTAGTCTGGCTTGTTTTCTGGAAACATTGATCCAGATATATATATATATATATTAGTGACATGAATTGAAAGTACCTGTTTCAGATTAAGTGCTTTATTTTGTTGCTTCCTGGTAAATTGCTTTTGATAGCTGTTGAACATGAATGCTCTGAGCAGAACTAGCAGCATTCACAAGAATTCAGACTGCAATATGCAGAGCAGGTTAAGGAGTTGGTTGGGTGTTACTTCACCTTCAAGTTTAAATAACTATCAACTTATCAAGATTTTTTTCTTTTTTTTAAGATTTATTGTTTCTGACAGACAAATGTAGATTAAATATATTTAGCAACTCCCACACATATCTATTTTAGGAGCTTCCTCATGCAAATATGATACCTGAAGGGCATTCTTTTGCCAAGAGAGCTTTCACATCACCTAGGTCGTTTCTGGAAAGGTGTGGAATCTATTCAAGCACACCAAATTCCAATGTCTCTCTCAATACACCTGTGTGTTTGAGTGCATCTATACCAATTTGTATGCAAGGGTTATAATAAGAATGTCCTGGAGAATGAGGGGGGGAGAAAAAGCTAAGTATTGAAAGTTAAGACGGACCAAAATTAAAATTACATTTTTTAGTCTATCCTCTCATTTTTCCAGTAGATGCTCTGTATTGGAACAGAGAAAGAGTCTAATCTTGAAATTAAATTACAACCTCAATGACAGTCTAATGTCTATGTCCAGAAGAAGTCACATTACTTCAAAAGTAACTCAGCCTGTGTTGGCAACAGCAGTTTTTGACCCAGCCTTACTGCTCACAAAGACCTCATCTGGCTGAAATGCTCAGATGCCCTCAGATGCCAGCTGCATATTGGCAACAGAGTGTAGCTTTAAAAATTAGTGCACCTTTATTTTTTTTCTTCTCAGAGTATTAAAAACCACACAGGATAATTACAACAGTTCTGCAACCCAGGCAGAATGCTGAACCTGCCTGAGCCATTCTCTCACTTGAAAGTGACACAACAATTACAAGTTTCATATGGCTGGGGGCTTTAATTTACTACATTTCAACATTCTGCTGAAGCTGTAGCTTTGTTTCCCATTGCATAGGCCCATCCCATGCCAAGTGAGGGCCAGATGCAGAGATAACAATGAGCAGAATTTATTTGGCAACTCACCCCCACAATCCTGGAAGGAGGTGTTTAGGTGCCAAGTTTAGACAGAAGCTCCTGCTACATTTCGACTCTTGCCTTTAAAGCATGTTTGCAGTGCATTTAGGACGAAAAAGTGAGGCCCCGTGCCAAAAGCTAACTGTGGAAAAGTGAGAAAGCGGCATACTTCCAACATTAATTTTAAATGCACTCTGCATGGACAAGAGCAGCCATGATTGATCTATCAACTGTCTCTGCAAATTCACCCTGCACCTGAAAGAATACAAATGCAGAAAAGCAACTATTTCTCCCTCACATTGCAAAGGAGAATTAGAAGGGCAAATAGCTCAGGTAAACTAGAACAGCTGGTTTTTCTAGCCCAGTTTAGGTAAGGAACCCCTTGTTATAAACAATCCCTTCATATTTCAGAGTACCCTTCTCATAATGTTAATAATAAAAACACAGTCTTCCAAAACAGTTCTGCCAGAATCAGAAAAAAAATACAACACATGGCCCAGGAAGGTCTGCCTGCCAGGGAGGACAGGATCCAACAGCTCTTTTTAAGAACTGTTTGAAGATCCTGACTGCAAAGTGTCAGTTCATATTTAGAATTTAATAAGGCTTGTGCAAATGTAGTTCCTTTAATGACACTACTAAAACCATCTTCTAAGCACTCAAAAAAACTACATTTCTAGCTTGGCTGGATTGAAAGAAGACAGCTTAATTAGAACAACCAGACTTTCAGACAGAGCATAACATTTGGTATTTCAGCTCTGTAGTTTTATAGCTCTGCAGAAATTACCTTGCAGAAGCTGAGATCTGCTCAGATTTCTCCTTAAGTTAATATGCTTCCTTTCACAGGGAATGCACACCATGTTTTTATGCTAACAAAATTATTCCTCATTATTTCACCTGTGTTGTATATCCTCTTCCATCTCTAAACTACAAAGACCAACAGAAAAAATTATTCCAGCAAGACCTGCAGCGTGTCCAGCTAAGAAACCATCAAGAGAAGTTTGAACTGTGCTAATTTCAGCAACTGAACTGCTTTCTTATTAATCTCGTACAGCATCAGAATTGGCCAAGTCAAAAGCATGAGACCATTTCCAACTTCTCCCATAAGCTCAGTGCTCTAGGAGGATGAAAAATCCAATATGAATAATCTCACCGGCATAAAGGAGGTGGATGAAACAAGACAAATTGGATGGAAATAAGTTAATCACTAATCTAATAAAATATACGTTGCAGTTGTTACAGTTTGGTAGAACACATTCTAGAATGTGTAAATTACCATAATCTCTGGAGATAACCAGTTATTTCCAGCAGAAGTGGTGAGGTTCCAAAGGATGGTAAACACAGGACTTATCATTAGAGAGGGTAAAAAGCAGGTCAGTAATTTAGAGATCAGTTAAACCTACTTGACTCTGGGATGAACTATTAATCTCCATTCTGACAATAAATAAGAACAGTCTGAAAGTAGCTCATTCATTGCCTGCTAAAGATTTACTAGGTGTCACTCAGATTTGAAAAATGCTGCTTCTGTTGAAATTCAGCAATGGTACACAAGTAGATTTCCTGTTTTGTCCTCACTACTGCATCTCCCCACAAACTCAACAAAAGACTGGCATCAAGCAGAAAGATGGCCTATGATGTGAGATTTAAATGACTTTGAACTAAACTAAAAGAGAAGAAAAAAAAAAAAAAAGAATGAAACCAAAGAGTGATAGCCTCAAATATTACGAACCACCAGCTAATTGCACTTACAATGTCTTTTTAAAGACCCTCTTTCCAGTCTGATACCCTTAATGACTAGTTTTCAACTAGTTGCTAGTGGCCAATACTTGCAATGCTTCCTTAGTGAGGTTCATCAACACATGATATTTCAGCAGCTTTGTAGAGCACGTAGAAGCTCAAATCTTGCTAAAAGATATTTACTGTGGAAAGTAAAGGCAGGCAGCCATCACAACCACCTGCATCATATGGGACTCAGAAATCTTATTGTTCAATCTGGATGTCATTGCTGGCCCAGAGTGTGGTTTTGTATTAGTTTAAATCAACTTAAATGGCTGTTTTTCCTCCTTCATGACTACACTTTGCCCTCTGCCCACCCTTGCATCAATTCTGGCATTTATTTGACTCCTCCTTCTGTATTTTTCACCTTTGCTGAGGCTCCTTTGAGCCTGTAGCTCTACAGCCAGTTTGCCTGGGTATCAGGCGTGTGTATCATTCATCAGGGCAGGCACACACAGCCAGGGACAGGCTGAGGCTCTGCCTGCAGACGCCCCTACACATTTTGCTTGGGCACGTCACCAGCCTTGGCTATAACTCTTACACACGTGCCCTGATGGGCACCTTATTCTTCAGAGGAGAGAGACTCTTGCTGGCATCCTCAGGAGAAATCAAGCCCACAATGACAGTAAGTGGATCTCTTAGATATCCTCTTTCTTGCTATTATTTCATGCAATTGATTGATATCAAGTGTCTTTTGGTCAGGCTGCCAAGTCCCATCACAGGTCTCCAGGCAGTCATATCACTGTGATGCCACACCTTCAGGTCATGGCTTTCAAGGAAAGATAGAGTGAGCCAGATCCCAGGAAAGCTGGGGTTAGCTGATCAGAAGAGAAGCACTCCAGGAAAAAGTCTCCAATGTTTGCATGCATGCCCGTCATGCCAGGCCATCGTGCTCCATTCATGCAGTGAGCCAGGACAATGGGTCTCAGCACTTCATGCTAGTCTGGAAAGGGCTTCTCCTTTCCTCTTTCCTTCAGAGGACAAGAGTCATCCTTTTCAAGTCTTCTCTTGCTCAAAGCCATTTGACTCAGGTCCCAGACCAGCAGCTCCTCCCTAGGGAGATGAGAAAAACCAAAAGCTTTGTTGCTCACATTGCTTCATGATCATGGATGATGTTAATTGCCCCCAAAGCAATTAATTTCAGGAAGCATTCTCTTGCTCACTGAGTCAGGAACACAACCACTACACAAGACATAAAGATACACATCATAGCCCATTATTTCACTTATCTCAGAAGACCTGCAGTAGCATGTCTTGCATGTGACTCACAAACCCACATTGTTTGGGTTCTACCTGGTAACTTCAAGCCTTGGTTCTGAAATGCTATCCAAGGATTCTCCTCTGGATTAGCTGAGGACTTTTATCCTGGAAAGCTTCAGCCTTGAACCTCCAAGGGGGTTCAGCATCTCAGGCACAGGCAGAGCATACACTGATAGTCCCAAGTCAGTGCAGTCAGTCCACAAGAGCCAACAGATTTAGGGAAGGTGATGACTGGCTTTAATGAGGCTTGAGCAACAAGGAGGTGCCCAGGTAAAAAGCTGATCTTGTAAAGGAGGGACCTTGTTATCAACTGACAGGACTCACTTAGACAGTTTCTGTGGAGAAACATGGAACAACGTATGGATCTTTGGCAAAAGGAAGCGTTCTGTGTCAGGCTGCTTTCCCCTCACCTCCACCTGCCAGTCAGGAGAAAAGCTGGAATTCTGCAGCTCAAACTGCCACTAACTAGTGCTACCACACCTCCCTGATGCCTCCTCAGCCTTCCTGAACAAGCCTTAGAGGAAGGAAACAGAAAAAGCATCCAAGTGGGAGTGTGCCCCATCTGTGCAGGTTTCAGCTGCTCCAGATGTGGGATGGAAATAGGGCTGTAGGTCTCCAAGTGCCACTCTAAGGAAGGTCCTCTCCTTACTCCAAGGCTGCTGAGTGCAGAAAAGGCAAAAGCTCAGGGTGGGGTCATGTGGACATGTCTGTACCAGGAACTGACTAACTCACAGTTTCACTCCCTGTGGGTCCTTTGTCTATGGCAGTGATTTAGCACTGCAAACCACAGCTGGCCAACTGAACTCCAGAATGGAAAGGCACATCCATCCTCAATTTTGGTTTAAATGGATTACTCTGGTTTTCTCACAGGTAATTTCCAGTGAAAGTCTCTCAGGTGCATTTTTGCAACCACAGAGAAATCAATGAATCCCCATGTATTCCCAGCTGTAGAGGAAAACACCCTGCAAACAGAGGAGAGCATTGACGCTCTCCTGCCAGCTCCAACCCCAGCCCACACCTGGCACAGCCCTTCCCTGCTGCTGGGACCACCCCATGATGTTTGCTGGAAGCCAGCTCAGGGCAGCAACAAACGGAAGGCGTTGGCCTCTGCCTGGGAAGTGCCAACACAGCCCCTCTGGTGACTAACCTGGCACTACCACACCAGGCAGGCTGAGGGCTTATGAAGTGAGAAATTATTTCCAGCAGAGTCATTGTTGCCAGGATCCGGCATTGCTGCTGGCGCCTCTCACTGCTGCCACCTCACTGCCTGTGGCATGATGGCTGCAGCAAAGCCGGGTGGAAGCACTGAGTGTGGGGACGCAGAGCAACGGAGCACACCAAAGCCTCCTGCTCTGCTGTGCCCTGTCTCCCCAGCAGCCAGGTTGCAGAGGAGGCACAGCTTCAGAAACCCTGAAAAAGTTTCAATTAAGATTTAGAAGAAAAGAGAAACCATCTCATTTTAAGGAGGAAAAACAAAAGGGCATTTTGGACTGAACATAGTATTTCCTACTTCTAGGTTTTACTTTTTCTTTTTTGTATTACTTTGTTGTATTATTTTGTATTATTTTTGTATTATTTTGTATATTTTGTAATACTTTTTTGTATTACCAAAAGCAAGGGGAAGTGGAGGACACAAATAAGTAAAATGCACCAGAGACACACAGAGGTCCCCAGTGACCTCAGAGATAATACACCTCAGAGGTGGAAGATCCCCATTTAACCCTGTGCCCCTCACCTACTCAAAGAGCTCACAGAGCACACACTAGCATATCCCCTCCCTAGGACCAGCCAGTCTCTCTTTCATAGA
Source organism: Sterrhoptilus dennistouni (assembly GCA_013397095.1). NCBI lineage: Eukaryota > Metazoa > Chordata > Aves > Passeriformes > Zosteropidae > Sterrhoptilus > Sterrhoptilus dennistouni. The sequence goes on along the minus strand of VWZU01008892.1, from coordinate 12,442 downwards.
TGGTGCCACAAATATTTAGGCCCAAGGTAACCAAACACACCAGGACCACACACTTCCAGAGCACTGGTAGGAGGGATCCAAGTCCTATTCCTGTGAACTTCTCCCAGGAAGGTGTAACACAACTCTTCCAGGAGCAATTTGCCCAGGAGCAATCAATGAGAATTCCAGGATTGCTGAATAGCAAATTTCCAGAGATAATGGCTTCCTTCCCGTGCCTCATCCCAGGAAACACTCAAGGCCAGGTTGCATGGGGCTCACAGCAACCAGATCTAATTGAAGATATCTCTGCTTATTGCAGTGGGATTGGACTAGATGGCCTTTAAAATGTTCCTTCCAACCCAAATCCTTCTGTGATTCTCATTAAATCCTTTTGGTTAAAAAATTCTAATAACCCTGTCCTTTCCTGTAAATCCTAAGGGTGAACTCATGCTTTCCTAATCACCAGCATATTAATTATTTTTCCAGGAATTTTGCAAGCGGAGATTTTGCAACATAAAGCAGATTTAGTTAACATAAGCTGGACCCACGAGCATTTTAACATCAAATTGACGTAATGGAGTTAAACTATTAAAAGCATTTAGAGTGTGGATGTAACTTGAAACATTTAGGAAATCAAACCCAACAGGCTTCCACATTACAAGTTGGGATCTTGTAGGGTCTCTGATTCTGATAAGAATGTGTCCAAATAAAACAAGAAGAATTATGAGAGTAAAATCAGTGTATGCCCATCAAAGGTTAAGAACTATTGCCTGCAGTTTTATGTGCAAGCACTCCTATTCCAGCTGTGAAAAGAATAATTTAAAAAAAAAATTTAAAGCCTGATAAAGGGGTAAAGACACTTTTAACAAATACTCTTATTCTTTTTCATCATACACCAGCTTCATTAGGTGAAATTCCTCCATGACAGGCCTATTGGATGGTGTTCAGCAACTGAGACTCTGTGGGGAAACAGAAAAAGTTGTTGGGGCGAGAGAAGTTGCTGTTTGAACATGCTCTTGTTTCCTAAAAAAGAAGCATGCACAAATGACAAGAGGAAGGAATTAAGCCAGAAAAAGCCACTTTTGACCCTGTTGCTGTATTTAACTTGCAATATTACTGCTGAGGAAGTAAAAGCAGTTTAACTACACACTCCTCCATGCATATATATTATGTATTTATATTGGGAAATTGGTGCAGACAAGTTTGCTTGGGCTCAAGCTGTGGAAAAGGGATAACCAAACAGTTACTGGGAAGGGCATCACTCCCAGCACAAATGCTGTAATGTCTTCAGAGACAGAAGATAAATAAATCACATTTCAGATTACAGGAATGCTGAATAAAAAAAAAAAGAAAAAAAAAAATAGGCAGGTAGCAATGAAGGTTAAGTAGGGAGTTGTCTGATTACCCCTCCACAACTGTGAGAGGAGAGCTTGAGGCTGGGCCCTTCACCAGCAGTCCTGAGGCAACACATTTATGGTGCTTAAATGATAATACTTGTGGGGGTCACCCAGACAGGAGACCTGGAAAGAAGCAAAGTGCCAAAATGAAAACTTCACATTGCATTAAGAAATCTGCCTCTGCAGTTGTTCCCTCCGTGCCTCAGACTAAACTGCATTTCTGTGTTTTTGCCAAGTAGCTTTACCTGTATCATATATCTCTGGGTTTAGCCAGGAGAAGTAATAAATTATAGCATATAGAGCAAGATAATAAAATGCAGAAGTTTTATACTGCTGTCCCATCAGCCTGAAAAAATATATGAGATCTTGGCTCTAGCAATGATCAAGAAACACATTAAGCAGCACTAATTCCTCTCAAGTGTTTTCTTGAAAAACAATTTCTCGTATCTTAGCCCCAAAGTTACCTCTGTTCCTTGCAAATTTCTGCCTTAATCCCAGCAGAAGGATGGCTATGATTTCAGTAGTAAAAAATTATTTGCAGAGATAACAAACCCATTGTGACTGAAATGACTGATGGACCCACTAATCTCAAAGGGAGGAAACTCACAGAACTTAAATTTCCCATTTGATTCATTTTTATGCATCCCTTCAGCAGTTCAGCCAACATTAGCAGAGACAGTGGGGTCACAAGAGGTTCAAGGCACAACGGGTCCATTACCTGAACAAGGTTTTTCGTGCTGTAAAATCGATTTCCTATCTGGATTACAGGAGGAAACATGATCTGCATAACCAATGCTTCTGAAACTGGTTTTATAGGCAGCCCAACAAATTATTTATCTATCTTTGACTTAATCAAAAAGTTATTTCCACTAAGGACTAGCCAGCCTCTGTCTCTTCTGATTGAAACATCTGGGTTATAACATCCTGCAAGGAAGTCTGTTGAAATCACAGCCAAAATTTCACCCAGATAGGCACAAGCAGGCATTGAGTGAGAGTCGTGGATGTGATTTGTGTCAGGGGAGTGTCACTGTCAGTGTGCCAGAGCTAACTTGATAGAAGCTGATGTACTGCCCTGCCAACATGAACCAACTGACAAACTACTGCTGGCTCTGACCCCCAGCACACTTTAGCTCCTCATGGCCCAGCACAAAGACTATGGGAGCCCAAAAAGTGCAGCATTAGGCCTTTTACAATTCAGTGTACACATACAGCCTGTCCTGAAAACCTCTCCACAAAACAAGAGCAAGCCCTTCTCAGGCAGGGGCAACCCAGCGGCACTGATGGTTCCCCTCAACTGTTCCCAAAACTGGTCTCCATTTATTGCAAGGAACTGGCTGGCAGGTCAGGATTGCCAGTGCTGATTCTGCCATCCTGTTAAAATCACATCCCTACACAGCTCAGACAAGGAGATCTATCATTTCAATACAATAAAACTAAAATCCCAGTTTTTACTCTCTCAAGGCCTGTGTGAAACCAAGCACGCAGTAAAAGGCTGTTTGCATGGGGTACCACGCTTAAAAGCCAACTATATTGTGAATATTGAAAATTGGTATAGATTTAATTTGCCTTTTTTGTTGTACTTGAGAAACAATAATGGGACATCCTCTAGGGCTAATTTAATATAGTTTTGTGAATGAAGCATGTGCTTTACATCTCCAAGCAAATGAGTTTGAAGTCCCATATAGAGTGGATTGCATTAACCTTTCAAATTATTTTTCTCCTGAGAAAGCACTTCCATATTTCTCCTGACAAAACAAATTTCACTCCTGAAGTGTATTTACTGCCAATAATTAAAGCAAAAATAGAGCTAGCGCACACACCCCCTTGTAAAACAGGCAGCCCAACAGCAGAACCACAACTGCTAAAGAGCCTTACAGCTCCATAAAGCCTTGGAGCAGCCTGTAAACACAGCTGATAAGAAATTCCAGCCAGCACAAAATGCGTGCTTGCTAAAGATTAAATAATCAAATCCCTGGAAGTTGAGGTCTGACACCAGGAGTATGTTTAGTCCTCTTATTTAAAAAATCCTGTGTTTGTGTTAAATGCAGAGGCTTGACATGCTCCAGCAGAACATGCCAGCATTCCAGCATGGCAAGGGATCAGTATTTAACATCAAAACAACCCCAGAAACATCCACGGGGTCTTCAAATGACAGACAACAGAGCGTGTGTCCTCCCTTTCTCTCCTCACCTCAAACTGTGCACAGCTCTGTGTGATGTTACTCCACAGGGCAGCTGAGACACTGGATGGTGTCTTCCTGTGATAAATAGGCACATTTATTGGGAATTCAGCACATTCATAAAAAGGAAATGAACTGAAGCAAAAGTGCAGTGAATCACCAGTGGCTGGTCCCTTTGAAGAGAAATGGAAATCTGAGATGGCACACTAGAAAGGATCACCTTTCCTCTGCTTCTGTCAATGCCATTTACATGCCACTTGCATTTTTAGCTCAAATCTACAAAGAAAAAAATTCTTTCATAATGGCTGCATTGAGCTGATATACAATGGAAAATTGCTGATTTGAGTCCATTTGAAAGAAACACAGGATTATTTTGGACTAGGCACAATAGCACTAAGTTCTTCTTTAACTTAGTATAATTACAACTGGCCATTCATATGCTGAACTGACATCAAAGAACAATTTATTTTCAGTAATAGCCCATAATTCACCCTAACATATGTAATTAGAAATGAAATTTAATATATGCCCAGGGTATTGAGAGAGAATGGGAAGTTCAGACTTTTGAATTCATACTGTGTAGGAACTGCTTAATAATATGACAGCTAAAGATTAATCATCCATTGCAGCAGGAAAGATCAGGTAATATTAAACAAACAAACAAAAATCATGCACAAAGGAAACACATTATAAAGACTGTGGAAATTATATGTGCCAAAGCTAAATTAATTCCTGGTATAATTCAACTATTATGGGAAGAAAACATAAAGAAAAAATATAAAAAAGGAACTTGGGCCTCTGTTTGTGCAGCATGTGGTAGTCCCAAAGACAGGCTGAGGCTCTGCCTCAGTTAGAAATGGCCATCCAGCCTCCCAGGACTGCAGCCCTGGAGCAGGAGCGCTCCACCAGGGTGGGAAGGAGCAGGGTGGCCAGCACCACTGAGCAGCTGCCCAGCTGCAGGAGCCTCCAGCGAGTCCTGAGAGGTCTCAGCTGAACCAGTGGCAATTGCATGGGCTACTGTCATCCCCTGGGGAGGCCCTGCAGGGGTCCTGGACCTGCTCTGCTGCAGCTTTTCATGTCATGCTAACACAGTGACGCATCTTCATTTCTCCAGCTAAACCCTTCCCCCCTTAGTTTTTTCCCCTGCCAGTATTTGCACATCGTGGTCATAGTCCTTTAGGAAAGCACTAAAGGACCACACTGTAATGTATCAGGCAGGCAACAAAAATAATAAATAATCTGAAAATGCTGACATGAAAACCTCTATGTAAACTGGAAAGGGTGAGTGGAGTACAAATGTGCAAAAAGCAAAAAGGCTTTCAACTGTTAAACTGCTGTCTTATGAAAAATCTGCTGCCTGTGGAATACAGTGACTTATCTGCTTCAAGTAAAATAAATGAAGTAGAAATGTCACTGTGATAAAACAGCGATATCATGTAGCACACAGGGAACAGGTACAACTCATAGCTAATGACTCCCCACCTTTATAAGTACTTTGTCCTCATAGCGGCTGCACATTTTCTTGAGCTGGTGTCTCAATGAAGCTTTTGTAACTGATTGATAGTCTAATAATTCTGATTGAATTTAATGGATTTTCCACTTACCTTTGAATGGCTGCATTTAAATCTTATTTTATCCTGATCATTTCTCAATGTATTCTGTGATTCTGCCTTGCTATTCACCCCTCACATCAACACTGATACTGGGCTTCAAGAAGAAAGCAAGGGGTACATTTTCTGCCCGGAGACAAAAATGCTGTTTAACTGTGGCATTCAGGCAAGGGACTACAGTAAACAGAAAGATCTCCCTTTGGGTTTAAGTGTTGCATTTGGGGTTTTTTGACTTGGCTCTTCTGCACTCCCATTCTCCAGGTCTGAACTTGTTCCCAGGACTTTTCAGCAGCTCAGGCTGAAACAATATCTTGTGGAGGGCATGTGGCTCTGAGCATGTCTATTTCCTGCAGCTGGGAAGAGAGAGCTTTTCTGAGGCTTTTGAGACAGGAGATATGGGATGGAAAGCTCCAAAGAACTGAACACAGTAAGTCACAAAAGGTAAAAAGGTGGACTTAAAATGTTTGTCAGTCCCTAGTAATACCTCAATATATTTTGGAGGTAACCAACAGTTGCTCTGGATTACTGAGCTTTCCCAAAGTACCATCAAAGAAGCTGCCAGAGCTGCCTGTGCTTAGTCCAGGGACCACACTTCTGGGTCTTTTGATTTGGGTTATTTTAAAAAGTTGACCTCTGAAGTTACCTCTGCTCTTCCTCTTTACTCAAATGCATTTGACCAAATAAATAGTGTAAGCACACCAGGATCTAATTCTGTGAAAGACAGATAGCAAGAGCCAGCTGCATTAGTCTTAGCCAGCTGGGAAAGTCTCCAACAGCCAGGGTGACTTCCCTGTGCTTTGCTCTTCCTTTTTCATATGAGTTTCTGTGAACTTTAACAGGACTACAGGGCTGTATTCATGTATATGCACATGTATATGTACATGTATATATATATGCATTAATTTTGTATACACTTTAAAATTAGTCCCATATATATGTGTATATATATGTATGTGTATATATATGAGGCATAACCTGTTATACAATCATAGGTTATATAGTAATATATAGTATAGGCTATATAGCAATCATGCTTAACCCTAATAAATGTTTAATAATGATCCACTGGTTCTACATAAACACAATATCAAGGCCACACAGGCAAGAGGCTCCTTTACCTACCACTGTTAATGAAACGGCTATTTATAGAAAACATGTTTGTTTGTGTGCTCATGATAAAGATTAAGTAATTAATTCCTCAGTGTTATTTCAGGTTCACACACACACAAAAAATTAAAGTGCTTACACAGCTGCACCTGGACTTCTTCCCTTTTATTTGGCAGCCAGGAGTTATCCTGAGCTCTGAAACGGCTTGTCTTGTTCAACATTAATGTTAAGCAGTGTAAACAGCTAACAATATCCTATAGTTAGCCATAATGCTAAGGTACACACAGCATTGAGGAACCCTCACTCTCCTCATTTGCAATGATAATTAAGCAACTGTAGACAGGGATGTACAGGACCATTGTTCGCCTGGTTTTCAGGTCACTGGAGTCCCACAGAAATAAGGAAGACTGACCATTGCCAGAACCATTTCAACAGGTTGAGGAAATCTCTAAGTCTCCACTACCCAAATCATGACTGAGCAGCTTCAATTTCCATGGACATCTCCCAGCCTGCAGCTGCTGCACATGAGTGGATTGGCAAAGGGAAGGCAAATAATGGTGTAAACCCCACTATTTAATATCTCTGGGGACATGTGGGACCACAGACATACTTTCAGCTGATAATGACAATGAGCATTAGGCTGATCTAACGCTCTTTAGCAGACACTGGGTCCAGTTCACTCATGGCATGGATTGAATCACCATGGAGAAGCTGGCATTTCAGCTGGTATTTCCCTCTCTGCTGGTTTGGCCTGCCCAACATTGTAATTTCACAGCTAAAACAACACTTCTGGGCCGACAGACACTTCACCCAGACTCTCACTGCAGCTCACAGCCAGCAAAAGTCACTGTTTCTTAGAAAGTTCAAGATTCTGGGCTATCGATTTTTACCAGTGTGACACAGGAGTGCTGACGTGTTCTTACAGTGTTAATTACCCCAGCTGCAATGCAGCTGACCTTGTGGACAGCTACAGGCAGGGGACAAATACCTGCCTCTTAAGGGGTGAGATTCAGGAACAGGCTCATGCTGAGAACTGCAGGTGACAGTAGGCACTTTTCAGAAAAGACAGAAAATAAAGCCTACCCTTCTGAGACACCTGGCATCCCCAGACATCCTGTGTTTCACAGATAGACCTGCCTTTCCTAGATATAACCCAATAGTGCCACACTGGGATGCCCAGGAGAAGGGACAAGCAGGGGGCTGAGGGCAGTCTCCCATCCAGCAGACCTCTGCCAAGGGCTGAGCCAGGACCAGGGGGTTCAACAGGAGCAAAAGGAGGCCAGGCAGAGCTACTCCTATAAAGTAGCCAGGACAGGTGTCCTGGGCTGAGCTGTAACAGGGTCCCAGACCTTGGTGAGGTGGGGGGACCCCAAGGCAGGCTGGGCAGGGGAGTGAGGGCTTGTTTCTTCATGTTCGATGGATGTTTGTACCAACTACTGCTTTACTTTGTATTTAACCTACAAATGGATTTGGGCACAAGCCAAAGTTATTCTCCCTGTTTGCAAATGGGTCTTGTGACAAAGTATTTCTGGTAAGCGAAGGAACAAATGTTTTTTCTCTTAGTCAATCCTGCTTTAGAAAAAAAGATACATTTTTTCTTACAAACCTAGCAGAAACATTAATTTTAAGGTTTCTTCTCCTCCTGAATTCCATGTAGCCTGACAATTTCATGATGCCTGAGAAGCCAGACTAGCTATGATAGCACCTCAACACTCAGCAAATCTCTAAACATTATTTGGTTGGAGTACCCTGAAATGTCTTTGGGTGGTGATATCTTCCCCTCCTTAGCAACCATTCACTAACCAACTACTTGCCCACATTGTTTATAGGTATTTCAAACAGCACTGATCTTAATGTTGATCTGTAAAGGATTCCAGTTGGTAATGCTCCTCTCTATTGTGAAAAACAAATGTTTTTCTCTATCTTTTATCAGTATTTGCAGCTTGCCTTATCACATATTTGAAAAAGTCTGTGACATGTTAGGGAAGCTCCCACAGGCCTAGAAGATTTCAGGCAGAATCCCACTCTGTAATTCCCCCTTATCACACGACAATACACAAGATATGAACAGTCTGAACCGAGTGCATTGACTAGTGAGTGATTCCTGGTAAGAAGAACAGAGCAGGAATATGAATTATTAGCTTTCAGACTACAAACCCATCAAATTAAACATCTGTGAACATCAGTAATAGCCATTTATATACATATACATGGAAAATAGCCATCAACTTGGAATGAACACTGACACTGTTGTCTGTGTCAGGAAACATCATTTCATGTCTTAAGTGGTCACCAGCTTCCTTTTCTTTGGCTGGAATATATACTAAACACCTTAAATCAGAATCAGAAATGAGCAATACAACAAATGTTCAGTATCCATTTCAAGGTAACATGAGAAAAACAAGCTACATGACAAGAAAAGACACAATGCTTTATTTTTCTGGAACTATATGGTGTGTGGCCTCTCTCTTTAGCACTGTACTTTCAGGCAAGTGGTCACTTTTGCCTTTCAAATTCTCACTTCCCAGAGGCACGTGCTATTCTGTACAGTCATAGTTGTCAGGATAATATCCAAAACCCATGGATTAATAAAAGTGTGATATTACCTTTTTCATTTGACACTGCAGAACAATTTAGGTGGACAGAAAAGCTACCCTATCAACTCAACACTGAGTTATCTTTCTGCTGGTACAATCAGTTACTTGTTATCTCTGAAAAAATGGCTCCCAGTGGGATCTATGTCCAGTATCTTGCTCACAAGCTGATTATAACTGTAGAAAGTTGCAAGGGAAAAGCAGTAGCCATCCAGTTCCTCAAACATCATGTCCCTCAAACAAAGCTCACTTCCATTTCTTCAACCACCAGGCAGCTTCTCAAAGTTCTTTTTTATGTAACCTGCCAGGAGCACGGCCTGAGGCTGTGGAGTATCTGAGCAAGAAAGCAGAGACATGCATGCAAACAACCTCAAGAAAGAGAAGAGGTTTTGGGGATTGTGCATGTTTTCCCAGGAGAAATCTGTTGTCATCAGCTTTGAATGTTTGCTTACCAAGTATCTAAGCAAGCTGCTTGATGTTAACAGATAGGGTTAGAGATCCTTTTGAAAAGCACCTGGGCTGTGGTGTATCTGCTCCTGCCAAATAAATACAAGTCTCCATTTCTGCAGTTTCTGTCAACTGTTAAATCCCATTGTCAACATTGTGCAGGGAGAAAATCAGACAAATCAGTTTCCTTCAAACTTTAATAGCTATGAATCTTGAATTCTGAGGGGACAAGGGCACATGTGTGCCAGTACCCCTGGTCCAGCAAAGTATCCAAACCGAGAGGGGCCATCACTGTCCGTGCAGAAGAGCTTTTGTTATTTGAAATACAAGGCAGTCCCAGCACCTGTGCCCACAGCACTTCTGACAGACTGAACACCCAACTCACAGGCAGAATATTATCCGAAATCTTTCTTAGGGAAGTTCCCTTTTCAAAAATTATTTACTCTTTTGAGGGTTCCTTACATTGCTATTTATTTACTAAACCACAAACTTGTACATACTTGAAAGACATATTTGCTAATAGACTTCACAGTGCACTGTCTGACTGAAAGTAAGATTTCCCATAAAGTACTCAGAGGAAAATTGTTTCCATGTCAGGAAAAGACAGTAGCACGCTGTTGGCACTTCCATGTGAAATAACGAAATGCACATCCATAATTTTTCTATGTTCAAATAAACACTGTGGTGAATATAGTGACATGAGACATCTGCCAAGTCCACAATCTATTTCTTATGCTAGAAGGCTTTTTGTGTATCTGAATGAGAAAACAGAGAATTCCACCTTCTGAAAAGCTGTAGCACTGACTGCTACTGAAAGAGCTAATGTCAAAACAGAATGTCTTAAAATACTTTCTCCATTACAGTGGGTGGAAAACTAGTCCTTGAAAGTACTGAGATATTATTACTTTCCCTAATGCCTGAAAATGACAAGAAAGGATGAAAAAGACTGGAAATTAACTATTTCCACCTGACACCAGTGTTGAATGCTCTTATAAGGCAGAAAAACAAGCATCAGCCATGCTGAGAAGTGTATCAAAAACCTGGATGAAAAAGGCAGATTTTAATTTTGTGAAGCAATCACATCTGGGAATTCCACACATGTGAGATGTCCAGGTTTCCTTGGCCTTCAGGAAGGTCAGAAGTTAAAGCCAGGAGAAAACTCACAGTGAGACATCTGTGTGTTACCAGTGCATCCTCCTTCTTCAGATATTTTGCTTTTAACAGCAGCCGACTTCCAAGTGTAGAATTTCTCTCATCCACTACAAAGCCACTTAAATAAAGATATCAATTATTAGCCACATAAAGCTTCAATCATTGATCCAGAAAATCAGCTTAGTCTCCCTTGGCTTTTGCATGAAGTCAATTATGCAAATGTGGAGCATGTATTACACACTGGCAGCGAAAGCCAAACTCTGCAGACACATTGCAAATATATTTACTTAGCTAATACCCCAAAGCTTTTCCAGCGCGAAGCTACGAATACCACTAAAATTCAGCATATCAAGCTCTTGTATTGCCACCTCGTGGCTGATGCACGTATAACTTGGCTTTACCGGGAGGAAAGCGGATCAAGAATTCCTTCTATTGCGTAAGAAGGGAATAAAACACTGGCATAAATCGAAGCAGAGTTTCAATCTCAGTTACATTTAATAATGATACTATGCAATGGAATGAGGATCCTCTCTGAAGGGAGAATATGAGTCAAATACTGGGTGAAAACTCAGGCATGAAGTGGAAACTCAAGCAAACAACTCACCCATGATGTGTCAGCTCTGCAGTCGTCCCTCAGGCATTCTTGATGGTGGGACACAAAAGACAACGGTGCCAACTAGTAAGTGACTTCAAAATTATTCCAGTTATGTAACCTGTCTGGGAAATTCTTGTAATAGTTTCCAAGGCCCCTGGGTGATTTGATATTCAATTGACATAGAGAGAGTTGTGGTTTATAGGGAATGTTACCTTTCTTGGAGAATTAGATCCCACAATACTATAAGGGCTTATTTTGATTATGTCTGCATCTACTTGAGAATAATGAAGGGCAAAGGAGCCATGGGCCCAGCGAAAAACAAGGTGGAGAATACAAATGGAGTACCTACTACTGGAAGTGACATCAACCACTGCCCAGAGAACTGTGAGGATGCTCCCCAGGATCCACCCAGGCCTTTCATACCAGCATTTTATATTCACTTGAATTTTGCACAGCAGTTCCCTGAACTCTACACATAATAAACTCTCCTTCAAACCACCAGGAAGTTCATAAACATGCACTGGCACACAGAGGGAGATTCAGCCTTCAAATTTATTTTTATATTCTAAAAGCAGAATGGTTTTCTCCTTTCCATCAGCATCATTCAGAATACTAAGTCGGACAGCCAGAATAAAAGATTCATTCTGAACAACTGAATTGGAAAAAAAAACATCCTTATTCTCATTATTATATCTTGTTAGTTCTTGTTCTGTGTTATTTTTCCAAGTACATTGCTATGAAAATAATGATCCTTTCATGACTATTCTATTTATCATAATGGATGCTAAGCCTTTACTATCAGTTCTGGATTTCTTGTGCCAAAATGCTCTCAAAACGCCTGAAAAATCATTTGCTTACAAAGCTAAGATAAATTGCTTTATGATTTATAGGAAGACAATCACACATAAAGACTGATTGTTTGTAATGGAAAGACTAAGCACCTCAATCATCTTTAACTGCATTCACATTTCTTCTACTTAGGCTTAGCCTGTCTCCTAATGGGATTTAGTCACGAACACTTCCTACTTTCCCTGGTTACATTACTGGTATCCCATTATACAGCCAAGAGAGATCACCCTTGGCTTTGCTCTAATCCTTTAAATAAATGGTTCTCAGAACAAATGATTTGATCATCACAGTATAGCAGGCTTGTAAAATAGTCATGAAAGGTTTCTCAGTTATGCCACAAGCAAATACTTTGATAGTGAGTGATACCAACCTGTAAGCTTTGGGGAAAAGATACCATGTGCCTATGCACATTGTATAATCATTTAAATTTCATGGGAGATGCAGAACATTCTTCCCAAGATTTTTATCTTAGTTGAAAATTAAGTCTCTGCATGACTGTGGAGAATGGAGATGTTATAAATGCAATGGCAAAT
>VWZU01008891.1:28143-70497 GCA_013397095.1 Sterrhoptilus dennistouni | reverse complement strand
TGCTTGTTTTTAAAGGTGGCAAATGCTCTTAAGCAAACAGCCTTATGGATCTCATATCTTCACTGCTCCCTGGACTTGCTGCTGTAAAAGTATTAATATTGATATGGCACACTTTAAGAAGCACTTCAAAAAATAGCTACTTTGCTGTTTAAATGCTATCTAAATAGTTACATTATCACTGAACTGATGCTGCAGAGAAGATGCATTTGAAAAATGTTTATGCTGCAAGCATAAGACCTACAATCTTAGGTATGACAACCGCAGATCTTATGATGTAGAGAAAAAGTTATTTTATTGAACCATTTGGCTCTTTTTTCCCCCTCAGAAAAAAAAATTATTCTCAAAAACATCCTAATATTCACAAAGTACCATCTCTGCTTCCAGGATCTGAGGTGACCTAAAAACACATTAGTGCTTTGATTTGGGCTGGGTTTTGTCACAGCTGTGCAGGAGAAACTACCAGTGAGTCCTCAGATGCCCTCTACCTCTCCATTTTAGTTAGGCCAGTCAAATTTGGTCCTCCTAGGTATCACAACTCGAGTGTTTCAAAGAGTCCATTTCCTTTTCACTGAAATGAGCACAGAAAAGGAAAAATAATTGGAATATTTTGTACAGAGGATTGTCTGGGTCATGACAGAGCACACCTAGAGGAAAACCAAGTCACTCATAAAACAAGAACCTTTATTCAAGAAGATTCTACTAACAAATTCAATCCTTCATGATTTATGAAAAACTGAGTCACAGTGGTTCTATAGTAAAGGAAGTTTAATTTAAAAGTTTTTTTAAAAAATCCATCTACTACAGTATCAGCCTTCACTCCTGCTATTTAATTCCTCAGAGCTTCTATTGTCTCTAGCCTTTCAAGGGATCAGGTAGCTCCTGCCACACCATACTTAGATTTTTTTCCCATTTTACTTGCAACCACATTAATAATATTTTTTTTAATCACAATTTCAAGGGAAAGCAAAAACCAAAACCTGAAAATATTTCTAGCAGTTTCACAGGATAGCAAAAAAGGAGTAAGACAGCTTGGATAGGCAGAAATGTCAACAGTGTAATTCAATCAAGATGTACTTTGCAGCACAGGTAATGGGTTTCAGGGCACCTTGCAGTAGTAAAGGAACCCATGAGTATATGGAAAGGGAAAGGTCTCCCTCATATTCCAGCTCAACAATGTAAAGAGCTTCACAGACCTTTGCCATGGGTAGAGTTGATAAAATAAATTGAATTAGTCACACTAGCTCAAATATAAAAAAAATAGGCTAGGAGAATTAGTAAAAAAACACTACAAAGCTGATTATATGTTAAGCATTAGCTACTAAGAACATTAACATCATTAATTACTATAAATATTTTAAATCTGAACAATTAATATTTTCTTCTGTAGGTCTCCATTATTAGTACTACCTTTAACAAAATGCTATCATCATTTATACATTACTTTGAAAGTTCTGCTTTTGAATAAATGCATATTATTTTGACTTGCTTTCTTTTAAAGAAAGAAATTATGGTGATTAGGTTAGTTCAAAATTAGATTTTTAACTTGCCCATTTTGCACATACATACCCTGTAACAGGTCAGCACCCTAAATTCCCACATGCCATATAAACAGGAACAGACTTACCACACGTTTGAGGGATGACCACATGCTTTTCAATGCTGTATTGGAAGATACTTTGCTATAAAAAAATAATTCCATACATCACCATTTCTAATGAGCTGCTGGCAATATTTGCCTTTTTTAAAGCTGCTTCACTGGTAAGCACTATAATGTTAGGCAAACCATGTAACTTTTCTTTAAGCTCACCACTGAACTTCCATTACCCACTGCCCATCCTCAGATGAGCTTCTCTGCTTCCCAGCCACCTCACTCCCTGGGTCAAGAGGGAGATGCATATTTCACACCCCCATCCTCTCTGCAGCTGATATTCTGGGGCACCAGGGAACATTGACCTATTTTGTATGAGGAAAAGGGCCTATTTCTTCCTATATTTCCTGGTACCAGCCTTATTCTTCTGTTCTGCTCTCCAAACACCAAAAATAGAAATCACTTAAAGAGTCCAGCTCTTTAAACAGTTGCTAGGTCACGTTCTCAATGGAAGAGCATGAATGATTTCTAAAGAAGCTTTTCTGAAGCTTCCGAGTCCTGTGGCAATACAGAAACAAAGTATTTGCAATCTAACTGAAAAATTACTTGGTTTAAAAATCATATTGTAAAACTGCTGCAAAACCTCTTGTCATTAATTATAATTGGGACTTTTTTAGCCATGTTTTAGAGATATTATTTGCTCATATAACCTAAGCCAACAGCCAGTAGATTCACATAGGTTTATGAAACTCCGCTTGTTATTTTATACCAGTTTTCAAAAATCAAAGCAATTTTGATTGAATAAATACAACTTTTGAGCAAAGATTGTGTGTTTGCACCTTCCACAAGCAGGCTAAATTGCACAGCTTAGCAGAATAAGCCAAGCTCAATCTGTTTCCATGAAGAGCCTTCCCTGGTCCTCCTCCTTCTCTTCCCCCCACCTTCCGGAGCCCTACCATCAGTGGGATGCATGGAACTGTGCTGACTGCCAGATCAGGGATCCAAAACAGCCAACCCAGTACACAACTCAAAAAAAAAAAAAAAAAAAAAAAAAAAAAAAAAACCCACAAAGAAAGAAGCCTTAAATTCCCTTTTCAGTCACCAATGATCCTGCCTACTATTTGCTGAGGTCAAATAAGCTTGATCTAGAGCCCTACCTACTTTACCTAAAAAAGCAGAGCTCTCACC
The DNA here is from genome assembly GCA_013397095.1 of Sterrhoptilus dennistouni. Lineage (NCBI taxonomy): Eukaryota > Metazoa > Chordata > Aves > Passeriformes > Zosteropidae > Sterrhoptilus > Sterrhoptilus dennistouni. Next base: position 67,721 of record VWZU01008891.1, on the reverse strand, counting down.
TATTCTTTCAAGGCAGCAGCTCTAAAAGTAGCCCTAGAAACATAAGGGATGAAGAGAGGATTTGTTGGCAATTACTACTGTAAAGCACAAAATCTACAGAATAGCAGTGTAATTCACATGCACTTGTCCTGCATTCTTGTTTTCTGTTTTCAGTGAGGTATGAAAGGCTGTACAAACCAGGCAAGAGCCCACTTTTGCTCTCCAACAGCCAGCAGCAGCAGAGCCCCAGGCAATCTGCTCAGAAAGAGGCAAAGCATGCACCACCATGTCCTCAGAACATACCCTAGCTGGTAAGGCTAGGGCTTTGAGCCAGAAGTACCCATCTCCTATGTAACAGCCTTCAGTAGATGTTCTTGAAACATATTCTGTCACTTTGTGAACCAGGGCCACGTAACAGCTACACAGCCTAACTACACTGCAGAAAAGCATTTCTTTCCTGTGCTCTAAACCTGCAGCTAGCCAGCCAGTCAGTCACACTAGATGCTGCCAGCTCCTCTGCAGAAGAACACAGCAACACTCATTCCCCAGGCATCACCTGACAGTCACAGACCTCCGTCATATCTGTCACTGCAGCTCCTTTCCAGCCTGAAGGATTATATTTTAGTTCATCATTCCACTTTCAGAAACCATTCTTTGCCTTTAATCTCCCTTGTTTCTCTTGCTCACATCTCCATTAAGACTGTCATTTTAGAGATGACCACACCTCCTGATTTCAGGTTTGGGGTGGCGTTTCAGACCACATCTGAGGCTGCTTTTATAAGAATGTCTCTTAAAATCTGAAGGCATTACTTCTGAAGGTAAACTGGCACTTCAAATCAATACATTGATTTTCCCATGACCTTCTGCTGCCCTGTTGCTCAACCTCATAAAGCCCATCTGCAATTTCTCAGTTAGGTCCCAGTCTGACTACCCTTGAATACTTAAGTATCATCAGCAGCTCATTCACTTCACATTCCCTGTCTTTTCCAAGTTACCCATCAATATATCGAGCTGCACAGGCTCCAGCAGGGACCTCTGCAGTCCTTTACTGGTGGCTTCATTTCCACAACAAGATTTGCCCATTTTACTGATACCTGCATTCTGTCGTTTTTCATCCATTATTAATCCATTCGAAAATTTATCTCGCTGGTCCATTGCAGTGCTTGAGAGGGGGGTTTCAATCATTTCTTTAATGAGGTGTGGTTGATGATTTTATGAAATATCCATGGAAAATCCCAGTATATCACCTCACCCATCAATCATCTTTGTTCACATGTTTACCATGTGCTGCAAAGAACTCAAATAGGGCAAGACTTGTCATTGCAAAAGCCACTCTGACTACTCTGCTATCTATTATGGGGCATTCTGTTATTGAAAGTAAACTCAATCAATCTCCCAGATAAGGACAAGGGGCTTTTTATGTTTCCCTGGAAACTCTGCTTCCCCCTTGCCCTTTACCATCCTTTCAGTCTTCTGAAAGTGCAAAATCATATTAAGTGAATCATATTAAAGTGAGCAGTTACATATCACAAGTAATTTTTCTGTCCTGCAAGGCACACCACACTATAGTGATGACATGTCAATCTATTTTAGTTATGTTATTCCTCCAATCACCTTTTCTACAAGGCAAATCCTTTGGTACTTGTCTCCCTCATAGGGGAGATTTTGGGGCATTTAAAACTCCCACATTCTCCACTGGGATGGCAAAATTAATACAATAATTTGATTTTATTTTTGCAACTTATTTCTGTGAATGTTTTTGAAAAAAGAACAGATATGCACATCACAGAACAGGGTCTGTTAGAGAAACTCCTGTCCTTGGAGTCTCTGCACTATGTCTTTAAACCACATCAAAGGTTTGACCCTTAACTACTCCTTTCAGTATTTGTTTTAAAAAAACCAAAGCAACCAAACAAAAGACAAACACCACGAAGCAAAACCAAACCCTGCAGCAAATATCCTCTTCTGCTCTCTCAGAGTTATCTTCAGTTTCTGGGATGGAGTCTTCTCCGTTTTGCTGCCCCTGCAAAGATGCTGAATTTATGCACACTGTAGCTACTACCACAGAGCAGCTTTATTGTGATAATAGTGACATTTTGGAATTACTTTGCATGCTCGGGAACCAGGTGCTGCCTCCCCCCTTAGGAATCCCCTCCCTATGCAGCTGCCACTGACAGTGTTTAAAGCTTATTTGCAGCATCCCAGCCCAATGTGACACAGCTGTTGCACCCCATCCCTTTACAGTCTCTCCCATTTTCCTCCACAGCACTGAAGCCAATAAAACAATCCTATTACCTTATTTTTAATTTTCTATGCCCGAATTCATGGGGAATTTTCTGTTACCTATAGCAGGCTGCTGATCTGACTTGGCTTTAAACTTTAAAATACAGCACAGTTTCTCTGCCAGCTCAGTCTACTCCAGCTCCCTCTGTATTTTGGCACTGCATTATCCCAGGATTTGTCACTCTCCTGCCACATTTAAGATGCATGTTATGTCAGAATCCTCTTTTAAAGAAAAGCATTTAGTTATGCATTTTAGTACCTCGGTTTCTGGGATTAATGCAGAAATACATATAAAATGCATCAAAATACTTTGGGTTTGTTTTCCTCTGTGCATGTTTAAGCAGCACTTCATTGAGTTTCACCCTTCCCTTCTATTTCCTACCTAGTTACTAATAAAGGACAACACAGGACCTATACAGAGCGAGGCTGAGGAGTTATTGCCTAAGTTTTGTTTCCACAATCTCTGGATTCACTGCACCATGGATACAGGCAAGATGCCTTTGCCACTGAGTGCTTTGCTTTCCATCCTAGGATCCTGTCCAGACACCTTGTCATGCCCACCACCACTTCAGTGCCCAACAAGCAGCACACCAGGAAGCCCTTGCTTGAGTAACACAAGCTGGCTTTAATATTTTCTCCTACTTCAAAAAGCCTGGGAATATATTTTCAGGGCAATGGCATATTATTAGGAGAAGAACTCATGAACACTGAACTGCCTCACCACCAAGTCATCACCCTTCTGCTGCTACCAGGACTGCTGCTTTAGAGATAGAACTGGCATCACTCAGCCCTGACATGTTCCTAAATGAGCTTCCCTGCCTCCTTTCCCCTTCCCTCAGCAACACCACCACTGCTAACCCAAAAGCAAACCCTCTCCAGAAACAGCAGCATCAGTGAGCCCCTCCATTCCCCAGCTTTCCTTCACATCAGCCACCCTTGACTTAGGAGAGCTTTGGCTCCAAGAACCCTGAGCTGTTCTGAGAAGCAAGGATAAACCATGTTTTGGAAAGTCAGAGCGGGAAACAGACAATCACAAACATGAAAGATCACACATCTGTTGGGAAAGATGGGAGAGGAAGGACTTATGGATATGATTGTCTTGTAAGAAATACTGGAGATGTAAAACCTGTGAGTGAAATAGAAATGAAAGCCAGTCTTGAGATGTAGGCATGACAGGCAAGAAGACTGTGATTAGCTGGAGTCAGGTTGAAGGACAGAAACAAAAAGACTCAGTAGAATGTAGCCCCTTTCCACCCTGCTGAGGCATCAGGGAGAAAGCAGATAAGAAAGTAGTCTTTAAAGTTTAGAATATAGAATGATAAGGTAATATAGTAGTTCTTATAGGCTGCACGCAAAGTTTGTAGGTTTTGTATCTTGCACCAGTTGGTCACTGTAAATTAGAACATTCAACACAAAAAGAGATATAATGTATTGTAACAAGGTCCTCGCCCTCTTGCTTGCTCTCTTCCCCTTACGCTTGCTCTTTTCCCCTACTTTCTCTTACCTCGCTTCTACCCCTTAGCTCTCTTCTCTCTCTTACCACTCAGACCCCTGCACTCTTGCTCTTACCTCTCCCTTACCCCTGTTAGCTTTTTTACCTCCCTCACCTCTCTCTCTCCCTTTTCTCTTTTGGGGCTTTGCTTCAGCCAAGGCTAGTGGCTGAAAGGAGGCCCTCTACCTATGACCCTTGTAATAAAACCACATGCTTCTAGAATATCTCAGGTCTGTGAAGTTCCTTGTCCCTACCATCCATGGATGCTACTACACATATCCCTACTTCTGCCTGGCAGCAGATACTCCTAAATCCCCCACAACATCCTATACTGAAGCTTTCATTAAAATTATGGTGGCATTCCATTGTTGCAAACAACATAAAACCACCATTAAAGTACACAGCAACACATCCTCTATACATCATTCAGAGCAGCAATGTACAGACAAGGTCAAGGTGCTGTGAGAGAAGCCACAACTCTCCATTGCCATCAGGATTTGGAGGAATAGGGATGGGAGTGGACTTCACTATCACTGCACTTCTTTCTCCACAACACTGGCACTGCAACAGTGCCATCATGAAAGAAAGACATCACTTCTGCGTAAGTAATTTTAGGGTACTGGAGGGAAGCCCAGGTATCAAGAGTAGAAAGTTAATATAAAGGAAGCTTTGAAAACAGTTCTTGTTAGCATTAACAAAGAACTAAGTTATTCATGCTACTGAGAGCAGAAGGAGGTGCTGACACAGGTGATTGCTCGGATGAGAAGCTTTCCAGTCTCCACCAGCCACACTGAACTTCTGCTCTCAGATATAGGCAAGAGGTCTTACCCTTGGATAGACAGTACATGAAGTGGTTACTTAACTACTCTACATCTAAATTGCTTAAAATTTTTAAACTCCAAGACTCTTGTGTGCTTATCTGATAAGAACAGTAGATTGCCAGTTTTAGAGAGTCCTTTAGTCTATCTCTGATACTCAGTAACATCCCTCCAGGTACCAGCAGACACATGCATACTGAAGGAGAAGTTTCCTAATTGATTTATCCCAGACCTCTGATCCAATGAGCCATTTATCACTGCCAAAAATACAGGGACAAATAAACTTAACATGATGTGTTAAACACAAAGGCTATAAAATGATTGAACCTCATTATCCAAGGGGCTGCTGCTCAACCTAAGAAATGTGGAAGCACTAGCTGCACCTATTGCTTCTCCACACAGGAAGAAGTGGCAGGCACAGTACCAGAAGTTATTTTAAAAAACTAACCAATTGGGTTAAAGTCACTCGATAATGTGCTTCTAGTGTTGATATCTTTATATTTTATATAAAGATTTTATATATAATTTTCTTCTGAGGTATATGGGTTTTTTGCAAGTGGCTGTGATATCCTTAGAAAGCCTAAGAACAGATCTAGTGACAACTTTGCAATTTCACAAATTACACGTATTTGGGGCAGTAACCTATATTACTGGAATTCTAAGACATATCTTCTTGTCATCTCTAAAGGAGAAAAAAAAAAAAAAGCCACCACACAAAACCCAGAAAATTAACTGTGCTTTGCTCTCTGCCTAGGCTTTATTACATTCTTGTCAACAAGAATGTTTTCTTCTAGATCCTAGAAGCCCATTTTAAAAACTTCCTATTCAGACCAATCATGGGGTTCCCCAATTAACTACATGTCTAAGCATAACATATTATCCAATTCATCTGTGGACATAATAAAAAGTGCAACAAATCTAAGCATACTCTGAAAACTTCCTAGGTGTATTAGCATATTTAATTTTTTTATTAAATGAATGGAATTTAATAAATTCACATTCTTAAGAGAATATAACATGGATTTCAGCTAACATCAAATTCAAGGCCACATGAAGGCAGTCTACAATAAAGAGTACAGCATAGGTCCTGATTTTGCCAGAGCACTACGAAATATTGCCAGATGAAACACGCATTTTCCTTGCCTTGGGAAACTTCTTTACTTTTCATCACTTGTTCTTCTACTCTAATAAGAGTTATCACATTTCCTTCCTTGCCTCACTTCTTACAGTCTTACTAACAATCATTATTTGGAAAACCTACTAAAAGTTCTAAGCTCTTTTCTACAGCTTCCAAATCCAATAATACTGCTGTGCTCAGGATATTGAGTGCACACATGGCTAATGCCAGAAGCATAAGCATCATTCACTGTGGAACTACTTGTTTTTTAAGACTATTTATAAAGTTTAGCTTCACAGCAGCAATTTCTTTGCCCCACTTCCTGAAAATCAGAGGAATTCTATGAAGCTGCATTCAGCTTATTACAATTCTTAAATAAATAATTGAACACATGTACAAGCAGATTACATCACCTGCTGTGAATCAACACTGCAGCAGGATGCTCTGCAATTCTGACTAATATATTTCATCTAATCATTTTCATAGTCAACTGAAATAATTTATATAAATATATTTGATTTGCCATCCTTAATCCTGCAGGACAAAATTGTTCAAGGTTCAATTATACTCCATAACTCTTCAGATATAAACACTGACTCAGTCTGGGGCTAAGATTGGATCCAGCTGCACCCAGACTCATCTGTGAGGAGGAGGTGTTGGGAAAGCAAAAGGCTCCTTCTGCATCTCATGACTCAGCGGGAGGCTTCCCCGATGAACTTCTGAAGCTTCCACTCTGCCTGCAACACATACATCCCCCAAATACGCATTTGAGGTTACCACACACAGCTGCACTGAATGCAAACTATCAAACCTCAGGTGGTTTGGACCAAGCCTTTCCTCACTGAGGCAAAATAACCCAATTCCATCTTAATTAGAAAAAACTCAGCCACTTTCAATTGAACAAAGTAAGAAGCAGAGAACTTTGCCACAGAAGGTGTTTTTTTTTGCAAACACAGTAGGTAGGTCATTTGGCAAAGTCAGGGCACAACTGAAAACATATTAGGAATGCCAAAACGCAATATATAGCTTTAACTATTGTTTCCAAATATTTATTGCCCTTTAAATGCTGTAAAGGTCACTTCACAATAACCCAAACATGCACAGCTTGGATGGATTAGTCACACCAGCATGCTTCAGATTTAGCATTAATTAGATTCTCCCTCTGAGTTCCTCATCATTTTCTGTCTTTTAGTTTAAAATGCCAGTCTATATCAAACCTTCAAATCCAAACTCCCAAATATTGCAGATATTCCTATTTAGACAGCAAACTAAATCCCAGTGTACCACCATCCCTAAGGTTCCTACCTTTCTTCTTTCTGATGGGCAGGTGTTACATATTTGAGTTCAGAAAAGCAAACTCACTTTTCCAAGACCCAAGTGTGGATCAAACAAAATAGCCAATTCAGGAATTGTTTCATCAGTTTGTTTTATAGCCACAACAACAATTCATTCATTGTAAAAGCATATTATATTAAGAAAAATGGAAGAAGGAGCCATAAATAAGTTTTTAAAAGGCTCAGTGTCTCAGGGCATTTGGAAGAGGGAGCTGGGAAAAAGCTCAGGAAGTTTTATTAATTGTTACTAGCTGGATCTCTAACACAAAAGCTCTTGCTATGCTAGATATTCTTTAAAAATACTAAGCTACAAAGCATCCCATGTTTCATTATGAATTACCAAAAGATAGATACAGGCTGACAGGAAGAATACAGCATTACATCTAAGAAGGATCATTCAATCTTAATCTTTAAACCAAACAATGTTTGAAGCTGTCCTCGGTTGCAGTGTAGGATGTACATGAAGTATTTATTCTATCACCATATTCATGAACTGTTGAAACCAAGTGGAGCAGTGCTCTAGTGTAGGGCTGTCTTCTGCTAATTGCCCATCAACGCCTGGCCCATGACTCACAGGTAACTCCCTCCAGGAGTTATCTCTGTTTAATGGGCCATCAAGGACCCACTTCACAATTCATCATCCCATTGTGAAATGCTCCACTCAAGGGGAGGAGCCAAGCATTCTCACCTGGATATAAGCTGGGATTTGGAACAGGACAAGCAGCCCTTACCCACTGGATTCCCAGAGGAGCAGGGCTACCAGACCTTTCTACAGGATCACTGCTTCAGGAAGAGCACCTCACCTGGACTGCTTCCACCATCCTGCTCAGGTTGTATTCTGACTCTGTCAGTGGTCCTTTGTGTTATTGCATTTATTTTATTTTTACCTTTTTACCTTTCTTCTTATTAAATTGTATCTCTGACTTGGAGCCTCTCATTCATTTTGCTTTCAAACCACAACAGAAGCCCACAATTCTCCTTACTGCATAGAACAATACCAAACTTCAGACATGCTGATTCCTGCCTAAAATGACCATGAAAGCGCCAAAGAACAAACCTGCCCTGCAAGACCTGAGGTTTAACTATAGGCAGAACACAATTAGAGTGGAAACCTTGGAAACATCTTTAAGTGGCAATTCCTGGGAATTTCCAAGGGGAATTTCCAAAAGGCAGAGGTTTCCCTGACAGCAAGCATTCTCAAAGATGCATTTTCTAAATTAAGTCACTGACTGAGCTATATCTTCTCTTTCTGTCATTTCAGGGAGGTTTGCAGGATAAGAGCACAAAGGTAGTAAAAGCACTGAGCAATCAAGAAGCCTCGGAGCCTTTAAAACTGCAGAGCTCAGCTGAAGGTGGTTCAGCAGGGTTTCTTTTGGCACATCTGGGATTGCTACGGAGCAGACTGAAGAGGGCTGCAGAGCAGCTGGGCAGCTCAGACCACACCCCAGCATCTCCTCTGCAGCACCAGGCTCATCTCATGTACCACAAAGACAGGAAACCCCAGCTCGGGATGAGATCACACAATTCAAGTATCTGGAATTTTCAGGAGAACACAGGTGCTGTGCTGTCTGTGGGATTCTGAGGCTCTCTAATGCTTCTCTTCCTCTACAGGTGTTGTTATTATCAGCACGTAGAGGATTCACCCTGCAGCCCCAGGACAGGACTTGGAGGCAGAGGACCAAATCTCATACAATCTTTTGCACTAGAGCTGGTAAATTTACAGTTGCAATCCTCATAAAAAAGTCCAAGATCATTTAAAAATACACTGTAGATGAGACTGGGCTCAAATTTTCAGCTCAGCCTTCAGATACAAAGATCTGGTTTCCTTTTTCCAAAACCCTTATCAAAAAATTCCTGCAGCAATCAGGTGTTACCTCCAAACAACTTTGATTTTCACCTTCAGATCAGCCTGGAAGACACAAGTAATAACAATTGTGGGTATAAACCACCATTATCTAGCCCTCAGACCAGATATACAATAAAACATCTTAGAGGGTGACGAGAATTCAAACAATCTAGTAAAACAGGCTTTTGTAGAGGAAATAAATTAGAAGGGAGGATGAGCCATTAATTTCTGATATTGCTTAAAATTCTCCTAAAATATCACACAGTAAAGAATTTCTTATTGTAATGGCTGATGTTGGAAAATTATCCAGCACTGTGGAAGAGCCGTAACTCCTGAACGACAAGCTACAGAAAACACCAGCTAATTAAGATACTTCCTCTTTACCCTGTACTTCCCATTAATCCTCCCCAAACCACTGATCTGCAGAAATATTATTTCCCAGCAGTTCAAGGTGCTCATTCTTCTGACTCCCTGTGCATCTGTCTCATTAAGTTTTGGCACATTTGTCCCTTGGCCTCGTATTTGGTAATGAGCAGCAAGTGCACACATCACCCACTCTGCCACAAGCATTCCTTTTTTTGAATTGAGGTAAAAACTAGAAAGCAAGAAGCTCTGCCTCTTCAAGCGGATTTAGTACAGAAAGCCAGGCTAGGAAGCAATATGCAGCCTTTGCTCCCAGCCAACCTCCAAGTTCACAAGGGCTCTGTCCCCAGACTGCATTTCTTCCTTCTGGGATCTGGATAGCAACAAATTCCAACAGACACTCCATTGTGTCTCCTCTGCCCCCACAAAGACAGACAAGTTGGTTACAGCTGCAGCATTTGCTTTGATGCATACTGGGAATTTTACTGTCATCCTTTGTGACCAAGCATTCTCCAGCGTAACTACTTCTGGCAGAGTTTTAAAGCACTGACAGGTCAAACAGAGGCTGACCTTTAAATAACTGAGCCCTTAAGATATTTATAAGTGCCCAGTTCTGCTGCTGCAAACAAGTACTTGGCCAGCTGAAATCCTGGCTGTATCTTCACAGCTCAGGCTTAAAAAGTTGTGTTTTGTCACTAAAATCTGGGTAAAGACTCAATTTTAAAGTAATACATTAAAAAAAACCCCTTCGCTGTTGCAAAATGTGGAATATGTAAAAATTCTTAAGAAAGGAAACAAATAAATTCTTTGATGTTTGATCCTTGTATACTTAAAAGCCTAATCAACAAGAATAGAGATCTAATCCATGTAACAGCAGCTAACAAACAAGCACTAAGTGACATCCATGTGTTAGAAGAACAGATTACTTGTCGGAAGAATTGCCTTGTTAAAGTTTAGGGCTTGATATCCTTCAATGATCTCAGACCTAGGGGTAGGTTAACAAACCTTGGAAAGAAGGATGCCCACTGATAACGGACACAAAGAAAGCAGAATTTATGGGCCACAAAGTCTTCAGGTGGGATTCTCAAGATAAGGAAGAAACTGATAAATCCAACAGCAACTGTGCTGAAATCAGCTCCAACTGAGTAAAAGGTAATTCCAGCAAGGGGAGATCGGGACCACCAACCCAAGACAACTGGAAGACTGAGCACATGGACCAATTAGCACAAGGAGCAAGAGAATCATTAAGCAATAGAAGACAGGAGGAATTAGTGTTCACTGGCTACAAGTTACATAGTTCTCCCAATAATCACTATTCTTTCCTTGCTAAAATGTATAAGTAGTAAAACACTTCGACAACTGATGCGCTTGATTTGTGGAATTCCACCAAGCATCTTGGATTGCACAGCTCTGAAATAAATATTCCATGTTTCTCTCCAGTGTGTTATTATCGGTTTGTTCCACACCACAAAAAAAAAATCAGATTTTTGCAGACAGCATCATCATTTGAGACTCTAAAATTGTTAAAATGGATGCTACTGAAAGTGTTTAAACAGGTTATTTCACCACTTGTCACTCATAAGTCACATCCTAGTATCCATTACCTAAAAACTAATTACAAGTTCCATAAAGTTTTTTATTCCTTCTTATGTGGATAAAGACACTTGAAATAGTGAAGAGAAAATCATGTATTTGGATAAACATGCACCAAAATCCCATTATTTCCCAAAATGACAAGTATGAAGTGAATCTTACACATGGATTTATATAAGGACCTATGAGCTTCAGAAGTCCTCTGACTCCTCACTGCATCTGCCTCATTGTTATTCCAGCAGTGCTGCATTGTCTGAAGACAGAAGTACTAACACTTCAAGACGGCAGCCAATAATAATGTTGACATTTTAGTGTGATAAACAAGTTTCAGCTGGACAATGTAGTTTGCATACATTAATCATCTTCCTTTAAGCAACTCATTCACCAGATGGAGTCTAAAAAGCTTAAACAACTGGATATACAAATACTTTCTGGTAAACTAGAAGCAAGGCAGTTGTTACTGAACTCTTTCTTTCCACAAGCCAGTCTGTGAAAAAGAAGGCATGTGCTTCATGGAATAAGCTGCTGCCATGAGACAGGAGCTGCTTTTTTGTCTTCATGTAACCCTGTGACTGGCTCAGCTGACATCACAGGACCAGAGTAACTGCATAATTCCAGACTAAAACTTGGATCTGGTTTGCAGTGTTATGGAGCCGTTCCTTGGTCTGGCAAAGCCCTGCTGCAAGTGTGGGAAGCAAGGAGCCATCACTGAGGACTCCAGGGCCAGCAGGAAGCCACTATCACCACTTTGATTAATTCTAAAGCGCTCGCTTAGGGTAGGGCTCCTGTCCAGAAACATCTAAGCAAGAGAGCTGGAGGTGGCTGTAAGGAAACCGGAAGCATTTTCAGCAAATGAGCTGTTTGGATGATGAGCAAAGAGATCCAGGCAGAGCTAGTTAATTATGCAGGAAACACAGAAAGAGAAACCCTACAGGCGGGGTAGGCTGCCATGACTGTTTTACCTTCCTCCATTTCTGTAGCCTCATGCAGATACACAGAACCAGTGGCTCCAGCATCACACAGCCATCTGCTGCTTGATTAAAGGAGTTGTAAACAGATTTGTCCTCCCATCTCCCAAGATTTCAGGCATTCCTCCTGACTTACCCCTCCACTATCATTTGCACGGCTACAGATGGAAAGGAGGGTGCTTCCACAGAGGACATGAGAGAGAGTAACAGTCTTGGGGAAGAAATGGAAGAGCACAGCTATGCTGGAGAAATAAACCATCCATTCAAAGGTGTTCAATGCAGAATTAAACTACAATAAGAGATGAGATTTAACTGGCACACACTCTTTTCCTCATCTTTCATATCTCGCTGGAAGGAAAAATTATACTTCAAAGAACAGCTGTTACAGATTCTGCCTTTTCCATAAGAAATCTGAAGCAGTCAATTCCCATTATGATCCATTAAGCCAGTGCCTAACTGGAGACATATTCTTTAGATCCCATTTCCTCTGCCTGGATGCACAAAGACTTCCAGCATAGAAATGGTACATTATCACACACACAAAAGAGCATCTTTATCATCTGTCTTGATTAAAGAAAAAGCTATGAACTAGTTAAAGCATTTCTCACTCAGTCCTGTTATCCTTCACTCAACTTCATTCACACCACCCCTTCAAAACAGAGTCACTGCACAGCCTCACAGACCTGAGTCTTTTCCAGTGCTGACAGAGACTCCCACCTAAATAATGATGTCATGGTCCTTATGAGCTAAAAAGCTTTGAGTTTGGCCAAAGCCTGAAGAAGGAAGCTCTGGAGTTATGTACAAACCTGCTAATTTAGATGCTGCCACCTCCACCACACCTATGTGTGATCCCTTTTGTGATTCTCTCCTTTCCCAGTACCAAAGTCTCCATTTGCCCTGCAGACTCTTTTTAAATTAACTTACAGTATACAACCTGGCATGCAGTTGCTTTAATACTTTATTTTCACAACTGTTTATATTCTGCCTCTAGTACATTCATCACAAATTTCAATAAAAGCCTACCTTTAAGCAGATAAACAGTCCCAACAGAACCTCTTGCAAGAGCTTGCAGTTCTTTGCAAACATTTTGGCAATGCTACTGAATTCATTTTGTCAAAGCAGGGCAGCAAGAATAAGCTCACAGTAGTTTTCCCTTTCCTTGATGTTACAAGTATTTGTAACATCAGCCTTGCTGATGCAAACCTGGAAAATAATCAAGTTCTGTACTTAACTGCATAGGAGATTGCTTAATAAGCAACATATGTCCCCATAAAAGAAAATTGAAAGGAAAAATAATTATAAACAAAAACACTGAAACTGCAGAAGAAAAAATATAAATTATAATCATGTAGTCCAGTGCTATCACTAATAGATTGTGCAATGCTATTAATCATTGAAATAACCAAGTGATTTTAAGAGCACTACAGAAATCTGTTGGTACTGGCAAGCCATTCCATCCCCCAAAATCAAAACCAAATATTCAAATATTCTCAAGTTTTAAACCAGCCAACCCCCTTTTGCTGCAGATGAACCAAACAAAAACAATAAATGCGCTACTTCCATTTAAGATAATAATCTCAATTTAAGAAGCTAATGCACCTCTTGTTTGTCACAACAAAGGATATACAATGTCTCCTGTTTGCATGGCCAGTGAAATCCTTTGAAGGTTTGTTGTACATCATACTGCTTCACCAAAACCCACACACAAGAAGAGTACCCACTCAACATTAATCTTTTTTATTAATGTGTGCATGCAGCATTCACCTGTAAAATATGTTTTAGAAGCAACAGGCACATGAAGAACTACTGGTGCACCATGGTGTACCCTGGGTCACCTACATTTAACCTCCAGGACATCAGTGAGCAACCAAAATGCAGAGAAATAGCAGCACTTGGATTTCTAACTGATCAACAACACATCACACCATAAAGTAGGAACTAATTAGTTTCCAATTAGACTGTTTACATCCTTACTGAAACAAAATAATTGCAGTATTTTATCTTGTTTTAGCAAATAATCACTTACAGGCTATACAGAACAGTGTTCAAGTTAACATGCTATGCTTAAATCAATGACAGATGTGAATGCTAGGTTTAAAAAAAAAACCAAACAAAAAAAAATCCCATGAAAATACCCACAAGACAACATATTTATGCAATTTAAATTATGGTCTGATTGCAAAGCTCATTAGCTTTGCAGAGCTAAAAACAGAGCTTAAAACATACCAGGGTTTCCACACTGTGTTATCAAATCAGGCAGTTATCTTTAGACTCACAGGCTAAACTGCACCTGCATATAAAGCTACTGGGTTGCACTATCAAACCTGAGCTATGCCAGAACAGAACTACCAGTACTCAAAGGGATATATAATCAGGCGTTCATAAACTCTACAGATTTATTTCTGCTTCTACCCTCTTCTGCAACTCAGGCAGGGAAGCAACTGCTCCTGTGCAAACGGCTGATTAGAAAAGATCTTCCCAAAGAGCTCTTGGCATTTTCCAATTAATTTTCTCCATTCCACCTCCATCCTATTTTCTTTACAGGAAGATTCCTCTGGAATCTGAGCCAAATTATTCCTATCATTCCTTTCCAGCTGTGAAGTCCCTTGACAGAAAGCACAATGGAGTTGTTATGCCTCCATTATGTCCAAATGGGAATTCCAGGAAGACTAAGCTGCTTGTCCCCTTCTCCAAGTACACTTACACCTTGATTAATGATGGCTACAAGCCTTTTACACTAGAAAATTGTCTTCTAAATGTACAGAAGATTCTTCCTCTTTCTTCCTTCTGCATCAGACTGCACAGCACATTTTTTTTTATTTTTAAATAGATCATACAAACTTACACACCGCTCTCTATACAAATTTTCATGAAATAGGACAGATGCCTCAATGAAATTCCTGTAATAAGAGAAAAACTGCTTTCTGATGACCTGCAAGGACAAGTGATTCTCTGCAGCCCTCCATTCACTTCTTGGGGGAAAATACTATGACTAGGGAAAGTGATGCTGGAGAGGGGTAAGCAGTGATATTGCAACTGAAGTATCAGTTGGAAAAAGGTTTTTCAACAGAATTCCAACCCTAAGCATACCTGTGTGCTTGCCTGTAAAAATATATTTAATCTGCTGCTAAATCAAATGTATACTTGAATTTGTTTCAAAGAGAAAGATATGTTTTCAATTGAAATGAGATTCCTCTCAGCTTCCAGTTTACTAAACATTACAAAAACTATTTCAACAAAATTGAAGTGTTTTCATACAAAAAACTTGAGTCTTGTTAATCAACAGTTTCACCATTGGTTCATAGTCTGAAGAGCCACCCAGGTGAGGCCCCATGTGGGACACTTAAGCCACCTCTGAGGCCCCCAACCTAAGAAAGACATGGAACTGCTGGAGCAAGTCCAGAGGAGACCACAAAGATGCTCAGAGGGCTGGAACACCTCTGCTATGGAGCCAGACTAAGAGACCCAGGTGTCGCCCCTGACTTTCTTGCTTTCGAGTGTTTGAACTTTTGCAGCAGCTTTCTCACGCTGCTTCATGTAAACAATATTGTATTCTTAGAACTTATCTGTATGTTTTGCATAGTTGTTCTCTGAGAGGAGAATTTGACTGATGGTCATAGTGACCAATGGAGTCAGTAGGTTGTAACCTCCTTGGGCCAATCTTGGCCCTCTGTACAAAACGTATATAACTAGAATTGGAGTCAGATAAAAAAGAGCCTTCCATGTTTAACCCTGCTGCTGCCTGCTATCCTCTGTGAAAGTCCACATCCACGTCGCAACATGTTGCCCCTCTAAAGGCAGGAGTAACACCTGGGAGTGCTCAGCCTGGAGGAGAAAAAGCTCTGAGGAGACCTCAGAGCACCTTCCAGTGCCTCAAGGGGCTACAAGAGCTGGAGAGGGACTTTTCACAAGGGCATGGAGTGATACAAGGGGTTGACTGCTTTCAACTGAGGGTAGGTTTGGATTTCATATTAGGAAGAAATTCTTTACCATGAGGGTGGTGAGGCACTGGCACAGGTTGCCCAGAGAAGCTGTGAATGCCCCTGGAAGCAATACAAGGCCAGGTTCTAAAGGGCTTTAAACAACCTGATCCAGTGGGAGTTGGAGCTGGGTGATCTTTAAAGTCCCAACACAAACCATTCTATGATTTCAAGGACATGAATTATCTCCTAACCCTGTGCCGGTGCAGGGTTAAGATCAGTGAGGTGCTACTCACACTCTGGTAGCATCTTGACAAACACCTGAGTTATCATAACAATTAATTTGAAGTACCCAAGCTGGCTGGGGATAAAATTAGGGGAAACTGAAAAGGTATATTGCACTGAAGGAGCTCAGTGCAAATATGATACAAGTCATGCTCCTTTTAATTTCTTCTCAGAAAAAACAGAAAATGGCTGCTTATGAGTGATTTAATTACCATCATTTTTAAATTGGCAAGTTTGATTTGAAACAGACATGGTGCCAATGAAAAGTTACTTTTGCATCTTAAGAGCATTGAGACATCTGCTGTTCACAAAGTTGCTCATTAGAGCTGCCAGAAATTATTTCAACCCTCAGCCCATCTCTTCTCCTCCTCCTCAGTAAAAAAGTGACTCCCACCCCCCAAAAAAAAAAAAAGAAAATCACAAAAACAATACAAAATCACAAACAAGAGAAAACAAAAGAGGATAGCACTGGCACTTTACTAAATTTTGAAATATAGGACTTCAGACCTTTTGGACCACCTGGGAGTGATGAAACCATGATGGCATTGGCTCATTTGACATTTTCTCTCTCTGCTAAATAAACTTAACTGCTCAGAAAGCCCAGATTTGTTCTGATTTAAGCTTCAGCATTCCCAAAATGGAATTCTTCTGTCCAAACAGCCCCAGATAACATTATTTTAGATTGACATTCAAGCACATTATATGAACACATAGATTTAGATACACACCATCACCCCCATCTTACAGGGGATTTGGTTAAAAAGTACAGTAGTACCCAAAAAGCTCTTTCCCCTCTTAGTTCAGTTAATTAACTTAGTGTGATACACTGCCAGTGACATAATGGTGTAGATAAATACACCACTATTTTCAGGAGGTTACAGGGTTGGTTTGTTTTTTTTAATTCATTGTGTACCTTTACAAAAGAAACTCTGCAACTTCGGAATTCTCTAAAATATACAACCTTTTTACAAGACTATTAAAAACCCTAAAAACCATTATCTGCAGCTACAGAATGTGGAAGAATGAATATATGAATCAGTATTTTTCATGCTGCTCTTTGAAAGATTTTACTACAATATTCCTACCATTATATCACAAAGCCATGAAGTAGTTATTTTCTTCATAATTCATTCTTTTGAAGAACAAGATAAAAATCTTGGAAATTAGCTATCAAAAATTTTCATTCCCTTCAATTTTACAGCATTATCCAGGGAAAAATGGCATAACTGCAGACAGATGACATGCAAGAGATGAAACACAGGGTCAAAAATGCTTTTTCATTAAACTTTCACCACCATTTCCTATTGAAGACTACATGCTGCAGAGACTGTTTCTAATTAACAAAGCACAGGTCTGGCACCATTCAGTATTTTTATGAATAATGTCAGTAGCTACAAAAGCTCTGAAGAGAAATGAGACAGAGGATAAGCAAGTCAGCACAAGTCTCTATATATGATTCTTTGTCAGGAAAGAGCAAACATAATCCTTGGCTGTATAGAAAGGAATTAGGAAGCAAGAATGCAATTTTTCTCCCCAAGTAAGGTATTAGCTGCATGGATGTAGGATTAACCAAAAGTTTCAATAACTCACTTAAAAAGGACACCAAAAGTCAGGAGATGATGAAGAGAACTACAATTCTGTCTCAAGGTTATATGAAAACTCAGCATTGAGGGTAAGGAGCTCACTCTGTTTCAGAGATGAAAGCTGATAGCTGGGTGACGTGACTACAACATCTAAGAAAAAGGAAAGAAGAAAATCACCTTTGGCAGAAATTTAAATGTCCTTGAGGCTCCTTATTCAAGTAAAGAAAAACATAAAAAGGAAATTTTCAGCTACAATTTAAATTTAAAACCAAACACATTGAAATCTGAGATTAGGTACGGAGTTTTTAATCAGAGGGAGTTAACCATCAAAATTCAGATGGGATTTATCTTCCCCAACATGAAGTCATCTAAAAGGTTTGCTGCCCACCCTAAACAAGCCAGGAGCTCGTCAGAGCAGAAGCACTTCCAGAAGTGACCTCTTGCAGCCCAACCATCTGACCCTCCTTCTACTTCCATTTACCTCCATTAGGGAAGGGGGCAGCCCCAAAGGCTACTCACTTAACATTTGGGTGGAAGAAGGTGATCAAGATGAATAGAAGCTTTCATGACAGGATGTAACACCATTAAACTATATAAAACATAAATTGGTTACTCATTTCAATAAGAGCTCGTGTAGACAAACACAAAAATTTAAATACTCCTTTATGTATGTAAAAATGCTGGTCAGAGGAAGTTGTTTGAAACATGAAAATTAGAGTTATCCATTAACCCCAGTTCTGTTAACAGTCCTCTGGTTTTGAGGGCACATTACAGCACCCACACAGGGAAGGCCCTTTAATTCCAGTCCCTGAGCTTTGGGATACAGCTACACTTAAGAAAAAAAAGGGGGCAGGAAGAAACCCAGATGATCTCACACCCACAGAAATCCAAACATTTCTTAGAGTCCTTGAAAATACATTAGTAGCTTGAAAAGAATGACGAGATGATAAGCTGACACTGAGCACACAAATTCTCCTCTCATCTTTTAAGAGGCAGCAAAAAATTCAGACAATGCAGTAAACAACACTGAATTACTGTCAAACCAGAGATTAGAAAAACTGCCTGCTATCTAGTGTTTAGAAAAACCTATTACAATAGAAATAAAACCAGTATATATTTAATCCATACCTTCAGTACTAATGGCCTCCATAGCGTACCATGACATTTAAACCTAAACAATAATTTGGAACAACAACTGCATTTTAGGCTTCTACTAGCAGTCTAATCCATCCAGGCAAGTAGTAAGGACAAGACTGAAATTTCAAGCTTCCCTATAGACTCCTCTAAAACACAGGTCTAATCAATGGAAAATAAAACAAAACTATAACCTGCCAGTATAATTTTTACTAGGAATGCTCTCTTATCAATAATTTTTTTAAATTAAAAAAAAAGTTAACGTGACTGCAGAAAATCGTATCTTCAGCACAATTTCCATTTAATCGGAGCCACTAGCACAGAAGTTTGCTGCTGAGCAATAATCCTAAATATTTGTAAGCATTCAACCCTGCTTTATTTCACAAAAATCATCATAAACTTCACAGCCTGTGCTACCCTTAAGGCAAACCTTACATACTTAGTACATACACATAGGCAGAAACAAATGGAACAGCACATAAAAGGTTAAGGCCTAAAAACCAGGCTACTTTATGTCTGTAACAAATTCTGCACACTAAACTATCAGTTAAAATCTCCCTGAAGACCATCCATGATGAACTGAGAGCTGCATCCAGCAACTTCATCAGGCAAGGGGAGGCACATAACACAAAACCCTTAATACTCAATTCAAGTCCTTTGACCAACCCATCCAGCACCTTACAGAATACAGAAACCTCGCTTATCAGACTAAGGCAGGATAATGCAGTAGGGAGAGGAAACACCATCAAAATATTTAGTTTCATACAGTCACTCCTGTAGAGCAGGCTACAAATGTTCACATTCATGCATTGCCTGACACAGAAATATCACTAAACTGTCAGCTAACAAACAGGAAAGTCAATCTCTGTTTCAATTCTGCCACATATCTGACACTTGGTTAGCCCAGGGGATCAACTCCAACTGCAGCCAAAACAAAAGCATAGCTTTGTGCTGAAATTACCAAGTCTTCTCTTCCACTCTTGCCTCTCTTTCCCTCAGAAAAGAGAATAAAAATTTTGACATTTTAGGAGTCTACACTTCAAATTTTATGGGAGAGTTAAAAAGAAAAAAAATAAGGCTCCTCTAAATACCATTCCCAACCACTTGCCAACAAATAAGAAAGTCAGAGTTCACCCCTTCCCACACAACGTCAGAAAAAAAGGATTCTAGAAGCTCAGTTACCACCCCCAAGTTACAGTCCCACTGCTGAGCTATTAAAGCTGTAGAACAGAAGAAACAGCATTATTTAAGACCTTACTTACCCAACTCATGGCAGAGAATATTCTGAGATCTTCCAGGAGGCACCAACAGCAGCAGCACATTTTACACAGCCAAGACAGACACAGAGTACAGCAAAGAGAAAGGCCATGCATGGCTAGGCAGCACAGTAACCCTGACCACATGGGAAACAATGCAAAGTCAGGCAAGCATATACTGATAAAACCACAAAATCTCCTCCCAAGAAAGGAAAGCAAGCAGGACTCATAGACCCAAAGAAACTTGCAGCTATCCCAGCCCCACTGCTCTGGCACTCACCCAGCAGCAAGCAAAGGCCAGGCCAGCCACTCTCCTTGGGTGCTCTCCCTTCTCTAACAAAGAAAGGGGGTTTTATAGGACAGGCACAGCTAACCAAGACAACCTCTCCAAACACCCCAAGAGCCCAGCACTAAAAAAGCCAGCAGCCCCAAGAGCCTCCCCCCGGGACAGCAAAATTTACAGCCCCTTCATTAGTGTGAACCCATTTTCACCTGCAGCAAGAGCCAGTGCCCAGGAGTGCTGCTCCCTACCATCACTCCAGCACAGGGAGGTTGAAGTCAAGCAGAGCAGCAGAGCAGGCAGCTGGGGAGATGGTCTATCTCATTTCTTTACTGCAAACACGGCAGGGTTGTTTATTTTACTTGTTTCAACCTCCCTGAAGCATCAAAAATGTGATGTAATATTCTTCAGAATAAGCACAGCAGACCCTGAGCCAAAGCTTAATCACAGCTCCTGTGCTGTCATGTGGCCTTTATTGAGCTGGCCCAGACTTCAGGGGCACACAGCTGAAGCAGACAGACTGCCTGAAGCTTTCAAATCCAGCTGCTCTGTACTTTGCATGGCACTGAAAACATACAGATCAAAACAGCAGTTACCAACTCTGGTGTGAAAACTAAGGTGGGGAAATAGTTCCTTGAATATTACTTAGGATCAGTCTGCAGCTTTTTAATCAGAATCCCCCTGACTTCTCTGTTGTAACCACAGGACATCTCTCCCCTTTGAGACCTACCTCCTTTCCCTTCTCCTTTACAGCCTATTTTATTTCACAGCTGATCCGGTTGCTAAGCCATGCACACAAAAAAAAAAAAAAAAAAAAAAAAAAAAAAAAAAAAAAAAAAAAAATTTAAATCCCCTACATATCTCTTTTCCACACAATACTACTGAAATTCTTTAATGAAGGACTGGAGACTTTCCTTTTCACATGATTTTTCCAGAACTGCATTAAAGAACAATCAGCAGTGGGCAAGGCCTCCATAGGTAGAGGTCAGTAAGTAAGGGCAAGAATCCCTTATTTTGGTAAAACAACAGCAGGAATAATGTGTATGACTGCAGGCTTAATTATTCTTGTGCTCTCACAGTGGGACTTCAGGAAGAACGAGACTACCTGGTCTTTTTGAATTCCTGTAAATTCATTCCTGTAAATGCCAAATGTGCAGAAAAAATGGGTCAGGCTGGTTTTCTTCAAACACTCCAAACCAGCCTCTTATCCTGAGGTGCTCTCCCTGGAAAAAACACTGTCAAAATTCAACACCTCTTTAGTTATTCCTGCATGCAGAAGATGGGGGACCCAGCCCAAACAGCACACTAATGGCTTCACCTCCAGTAAGGCAACCAGCAATGTAGCAGAAGCCATCAGCAGATTTCACGTATCCATGTACACAAATTCTCCCATTTCATGGCATGTTTGACACTAAAACTGTCACCCTACTCAGTACCGAATCCCTGTGAATCCAAAATGTGCTTCTTCATGCCTGTGTATAGCTCTAATCAAAGATGTTATCACTCAGGAGTTGCGGGAACGTCTGTGTCATTCATAAATTATGAACCAGACTTCTTTAAGCCGTGGTAATTACTCCAGGTATGCAGCACCACGCAGAAATGTGATGTTTGCAGAGCAATGCTTCACTAAAATATCAATATTATAAAGCCTGTAACTGATTGTATTATTCTGGAGGAGAATGTTAGCAGATATGAAACAAACCAGTTTTTTTTGATGCTGACAGAGGCAGCACAATTTACCAACTCTAAATTACAGCTTTTTTCCTGCTGTTTTCTTGTTCTCTGTTGCATCCATTACAGAGCATGATTACCTGCACATCTTACAAAGACTATCCTAGAAAATAGTCTTGCAATGCAATTCACTTTCATTCACAACTCTCTAAAAGTATTTAAAGACAGGATAAATATTTTGGAAATCTGTTACATTATTATGGCTGAAACAAAACAAATTAACAAATAAAAACTTCTGCAGAAGATACTATTTTAATTTGAAAGGAATACCTCTGCAACCTTTTCCCCATGCCATATTTTTTCAAACTACTTTGTACTGCTATTACAAAGAAGGTAGAAACCCACCAACTCTGAATGCCATAGATATGTACACAAAATTGATACAGCCTGGGAAATAAAAAAGGTTTCAATTGAAATTGAAAGGAAACAGCACAATTTATTTTAAATTGCTTTAAGCTTAATTTAGAAACTGTTTCATTTCAGTCAGTTACAGGCGCAAGCCTAACTTGTAAATTAAGACCAAAGTTATTGCAACCCCAAATACAACAGTGATGGCTGCAAACAATGATTTTTACATTTGTTTGAGATGCCATCTCATTCCAGTCCCTTCTGACATTTATATACTTCCATAAATCAGTGTGCGCAGAGACAGAGAGGATGGGGGAGTTGCTGTTTATTTACTGTTGTTTTGTTGAGGGAAGGAATACCAGCATTGTCCATTTTCTCTGTCAGTAGTTGTGGTTGACAGCCCCCACAGAACAACCCAAATTACAGCCATGGCAGACCCAGCCCTGTGTATCTCAGGGGGAAGGATGTACATTTTAGGGATCCTGTTGGTCCATGAGCATCTATCTGCCCTCTTAATACTGTTTGTTCCTGTAGAATAAGAAGCCTGCATACATCCAAGTTTCATATTTAGATTACACTTATTACTGCATAATGAGGAAAAATAACACCCCCAGCACTATCCATCAAAGATACAGTTAAATAAACCTTTAGCAGTGAGTACATTAAAAACCCACAATTAATTTACTGTGTTCATCCAATTGCAGTTCCAGCTGGTTCAGGTCTTCCATAGGTATTAGAAGTTAATTCTGCTGGGGACAATCCAGTGTGCAGCCATCTCTGGTGAGATGCTCCTTTTACAAATCTGACCTCTTGTTCTATATTCCTTTATTTCACCTTTTTGAATGTGATGAGGGAATTCAAACAGAGAAGCAAAGATCCTCCATGGATTTCACATGTAAACAGTGAATTTTGAAGCCACTTCTAAGAGCTCTTCTACTTAGTCTCAGACTCACAGCACAGTTGAAGAGGAAAGGACTTCTGGAGGTCATCTGCATTTCAGCATGGAAGGTGAGCCAAGTTCAGAAACACAAATTTAGGCCTAACTATCCAGGGCAAACAAGGAGCAATTCTTACCCTGTTTCATATGGTGTAACCTGAAACATCTTGATGGCAAATCATGACCAAATTTGACTGAAGGATACAGATTGCAAAGGTGATTAATTATCTCCTACCAACTCTGTAAAAACAGGCAGCCGAGGGTAGCTATCTTGATATTAAATTTCCCAAAAAAACTGCAGCAATAATATTAATTTTCCTTTTCAAAAAGTAATATGCAATAATTTCATTAAAACAGAGGGGTTTACATCTGATAGAAACAACAAGAAAACCAAACTACAAACTGCACTTCCAGGACACCAGGTCATTTTTGATTCAGAGGGCAGAGCACTGTCCACTGAGTCACCAGTGCTTCCAGTCTGCTGTCAAGTCCTCCCATCAAAACACCTTATAGTTCTGGGAATGCCATAATAAAGTCATTGTCAGAGTTGTGTGACTTGACACTATGAAGAACCAAGTTCTTTGCCAGCATAATTCTGTTGATTTCAGAAGAGGTGCTGCAGCAGAGAATTCAGATCATAATTCACAGTGCTGTCATGGAGTCAAATATTTTTATTGAAAAAACAACCTGAAAAAATATTCTGGCTCTGCATACCTAGTGAGAACAGATAAAAATCACATTCTGTATTAGCACCAGTGCTTTTGGCTGCAGGCCATGCCATGACCTTTACAAAAATAAACTGACCACCAGAAGAGATTTTGGGCATGGATATGTTAAAACACAAAATCCTAGTGTAATTACTATGGTTACCAGAGTAGAAATAGAACATTAATTAAAAATACAATTCATGGATGGATATCCTTCTCGTTAGATACAACCTAACAAGGATATTTGCATCCTTGCATTGCTTAGCGGGAGCCCAGTACTCTAAACCCCTGAATCAAGATTGACATTGTGAGATTCTTAGTTAGTCATCTTCAGCATCATGGCATGTTTTCAGCTTCCTGAAAATGTCAGGTTTGTACTCATTGAAGGAAGAAGATTCTTTTTAGTCATACTAAAAAATTTGGAGGAATAACATACCCTTGGATACCTAAATTTAAATTTCAGAGTCATTGCCATCTTTGTTGGCAGAGGTCTGGCAAAGGATAAAAAGAAAATTGTGAAAGAAGTCTCTGAAGACCTCTACAGTTCAGCTTCCTTGACATCTGGGAAAGAAGATGGACAGGAGGAGCCTTCAGACCTTGATGAGCCATGTGGACAGGAGGATCCATGTCACACTGCTCCTTGCACTGTGCTCCCACCACTCAGAAGCCCACTTCCATGGCCAGATGCCACTCCTGCTGCCAAGGGGATGAGCAACAGGTGTTGAAGGACTGTGATGTGATAAAGCAGCCAAATGCTCCATCCCAGTTTTTGGCACTAGATGGCACATGGGTGAAGGCAGGGTTCAGATCTACCACCACATCATATACCACATCTGGAAACAAGAGCCTACCTCTTGCAGCTGCAGCAGCTGGATCACCCTGATCCAGCACAGCACACCTGATTCTCTGTGTGCCATACATGAATTGGGTGAAGAGCAACCAGGAGATCAGTAGTTTGCTTTGCTTCTTTTGACCTTATTAAAAATCTGGACAGTTGAAACCCACTTCTAGTGAGAAGAGTCTTTAAACAAACAGGGGTCCATTGCATAAGAGCTTGATGCTACAACAAAAGATGCACAAACCAGTGAACCATCCCACAATTTAGTTTTGTGATTTTCCACCGCTGCCTACACAAACAGAGCTAAAGATTTGTGACAGGTGCTTGTATTTTGATTATCTCTTTCAAGATCTCAAAGTTCGAAACCACATTCTAGAGAAGCAGCTGGCAGAAGAAAATTATTTCTAACAGTCCATCCACAGAAGAGGCCCCATTTTGTTATTAATTACTCATACTGCCATAGAACTTAATTGTCTCAGCCAAGAATAAAGGCTCACTGTGTTCGTTCCGTACAAAGAGGAGGGCAAGGGGAGGCCTTGCCCCAAGGACCTCGCCCTCTACAAACTCCTGGTCCAAGCTCCACATTAAACCACTGCCAGCTCTGCAAGAAGCCTCATCTAGTGCCCAACACACCTCATGAGATTTTAGCTGGCCTGAATTCCCAAAGAACTGCAAAAGTCACACCTCACAGATTTAAATTCAGATTTCCCATGTATTCCCATTGTAAAGGTCATCCCACAGGCTGGATCTCACTACAATAAAGCCTGACACTTAACTTTTCCCTGTGTAGCAATAGGAACAAGGGATACTTTGTGGGGTGAGGCTACCCACAGACAGCAGGCAAGGAGAGGCAAGATGCATTGCTTGCAGGGAGAGGTGGCTGGAATTTGCTTTCTCCCACCAGCAATGAACAACTAGGTGTATGGAAAGAGCAGAGGAAAAATTAAGCATTTCAACCAGCTGCAGGAATTAGTAAATGATGATGTGAAAATCTCAGTCCCTGCAGAGAAAAGTTGTGGTTCAGGAAGAGGTAAGTGGGAAGGAGTAGGAAGGCTGTAACAAATTGTGGGATGACAGCCAGAACAGTCAGCTTCCAAAGGGGGAAAGGGCAAAGCAGAAAGGGCAGCTCAGGGTGAGAGATGAGGACATATTCTGGGATCCCAGATACTTTCCACGTGCTCTGGATCAGCAGAGTATGTGGTACGGGGACCACAAAGGGACGGTACAGCCCACAGTGGACAGGGTGCTCTAATGAGGTGCTGATGATCTCTAAGGACAAGGGCTTTTGCCACTGAAACACTGCCAAACAATGAACTGAAAAACCAAAGCGTTTTATCTGAGTTTTTCATCCTCTTTTTTTCTTTAGTTTTGATTGTGATAAAGTAGTAAAACTACCACAATACCATTCCTATAAATGGCCTTACTGGTCACCCTGGCGCCAGTGGGAGACACTGCCAGTGCACACCCCGGTCAGTGAGCAGTTGATTGCTTTGGCTTTCTGGTTGACCGGCTTTTTTAAATGGAAGGATTTTGAAGATAAATGATTGGACTAAATGTGAGAAAAATCCATGTTGTCCCTGTGATTTAGCCACAGATTTCCTTTGAAATTACGGCTAAACAACCTATCTTACCACAGCTTCTGGCCCTCTATTAGTTATCTGTAAATTCCCCTTATTATTCCTTAATACCAAATCCCTGACAAAGTCCTATTTCCACAGTAAAATCTCTAATCTTCTATTTATACGCCTGCAACTCATTGTGCCAGGCACCTCAGAATCCCCAGGTGTTACAGTCATGCAATAAATAACAATTTATCCCATCCTGCTGAGACTCAGTGTGCCAAACTGCAGCTCACAGAACAAGCAGCACTCTGAATTTTCAGGCTGTTTCCGCCCCCCCCGGAGTGCAGTCTGTGTTGTCACAGGGTAACAAAGAACTAGACCTGTTTGCTAACAAAACTACCTTTTAATAACAGCTGGCTTCGGCTGATGTTTTCACTCTTCTTTGTGCAAGTGACACCTTTCAGACACACAAGAGTAATGCTTAATTATTCCAGCAGGTTTTATTGCACTAGTCTCTTTCCACTGAAGACCCCAACCAATGTCAGTGCCCCTGGAGGGCTGGATGTGATATTCATCCTTCTGGCAGTAGGCAAGGTCATGCTGACTCACTCCCTCTGGCTTTTCCCTGCATCCACCCAGTGCCAGTGCTCTGGTAAGTGCTTTACTATTCATTACACTGTCACTTGCAAAGCTGCAATTCCTTTATCCACAGACAGCACAAACCATTGGACTGCAGGCTCCTGAAAGTGTTACTTATCAGATTCTGGACACCTTTTCAAGGGGTAGATTACATTCTGCTACAAAAATAACTGATGGCAGGAGAAGAATCTCTGTTGCAGGGTTTTGGGGAAGAATGCAGGATCCTCTTTCCCAAACCTGCTTCTTCAGACTGGAATATACAACAAGCACATCTTTGAGTAGTGGCAACGAAGCAGCAGCTCTCAGTACTCAGCCCAGCATCAGCTGGGGGTGCCTAACTCAAGCTCTCACCGGTTAGAAAACCACATTTCAAGATGCATTTTACAACTGAGAGATATTTATATAATAAAAAGTGAGCACAGCATGGTCTTCACCTGCAACTCTTCCTGTTAAACCCAGGGAAAGGGTTAGTTATACCCAAACAAGGCTCATTTTAGGTTTAAGTGTCTTCCCATCAGTCTAATCTGCTACAAAAGCAAATTCAACAACCGAAAAAGCACAGGCATGATCTGAGCGTCTCTAACAACAGCCCAGGAAACAGTGAGTAAAGTACTTCTCAAACACAAGTGATAAAACTATGATCAAGATACCACTGCATTTTCTGGTCTTGAATAAATATCTCTCCACAAGCAAGTAGAAAGAAAATACTTTAAACTACAAATTATGACACAACGTTAAATAGCTCGGAAGGACCATAAACTACATCAAAAATATTTAAAGGCAGCAGCCTATGCGTGTACCACAACAATCACTCAGGTATGTGATCTGTAATTTCAAAGTATGTGGGCAAAAAGAAGTCATGTAGGTTTCAATGCAAAGCTGCTCAGCCTGCTTAATAAAGCAAACCCAATGTTTTCCAATACAAACGAAATACAGACTTTGGGGACAAATTTCCAAATCTGATCTGAATTTAATAATTCAATTCTGTTACTTTAAAATGGATTTTATTTTGTGAATAGAAAGCATCTAAGAATCTACAGCATCACTGTAACATTAAATTCAGCACATTTGGAAAAAATTTTGTCCCTCAACTGTGTTGTTCCAGATTTGCTACTATTTTTACCCAGCTGAGCTTACAGCATCTTAGGTGAATGTTTTTTTATTATCAGATGGCAACCATCAGCCCTTATCTGGCAAAGAAATGAAAAGCTTACCTAACGCCCAAGAAATGGAATTACCTAACACCCAAAGTAATGTACTTCTAACAAAGCCATGAGACTCTATCTCCCTTATTGGTATACACAGACAATTATAGTCCATCTAAATTCTATTTCTCTTCTCTAATGCTATATATCATACACTTTCTTTCACAGAAGAGTCCTTGGTACTATATCCTTACAATTTACCCTAAAATTTGTCACCAAGGACCCAGATTTATGACTGAGATTTTATGGATTAGTAATTGATCTAGTGCACATTTTTAGCTTACTGCAGATGGAAGATCTATGTCAGCTGAAAACTCTTCCCTTCAGATTTCTGCTGTGTTCTGTGTTTGGTGTGGAGTTTTTTTCACCTTGTTTCTTACACATTTGGGGCTGGTCACGTGCATGCACATGAGCAGTCACAGAAGCTCAGCAGAGTTATGACAACTCATTAAACTGCAAGAACAAGATCACATGCTTGAGACACAATAATTATAATTATGCCAGTTCTTCCTACTTTGGTGGGAAGAAATCTGAATTCTCAGCTTGTAATAGATTTTATCACTTGCATCTTGATGACAGTGCTGTTTGCCAGTGGGTGGTAGGCAGAGATTCAAAAATAAATCATTGTCCTCTTTTATCTTTGACTTACCCATGGAGGCAGGACTTCAGCATTGGTCTTCGAGTCATACCTGCTGTAAATGACCCTTAGGCACAACCCTGAATAGAGAGTATATTGTTAGAGAGAGCATTCTTCACATGGGATGCTTAAATCTGCCTTTCCTAACTGTTTGTAGGTGGAAATTACAAACAGTTATTAAAGAAAGGACAATGTAAATGTTCCCATCAACTAAACTCGGGTTAGGTCTGTATGTTTGCAATTGCTGTGCAGTCACCTGGGATTATTCAGAACCATGAACACTTCTAATGCTTTGTAAAAGCTCTATGAGGTATTCAGGGTATGAGCAAAACTTTTCCTACTCACCTTAAAAAAAGAAGTCCCACAAGATTGTCTTTATTAATACTATTTATTATAGGAACTACAAGCTACTGAGAGCACATATTTAATAAAAAAATCACAGATTCAAGCTGGACAATACAGTTGTTAAGTATCTTGGCTTAGCCATCAAACTGAGAACCAGAGACAATGACTACGCAGACACTTTAACCCAATTGTGAAGTCTCCATCTGCCTCCAGACCAAATGCTCCAGTTCTCTTAACACTCAAAAGCCAAAAAGTTGAGAGTTCTGCCTTTCTGGGCAGGGCCAGGATGCAGTGCAGTTTGGCATCTTGCACCTTGCCTTGCGCGTGTGAGTAGACAATACTCCAGTCCTGAGGAGACAAAATCCAAATCATGCTGTGTTCATGTTTGGCCAACAGCCAAGCTTTTACAAATTAATTATTTCACCAAGCCACCTGTTCCCTTTGCGTGACCCAAATTCCTATCTTTACCCTTAAAACTTGCTTATGTCCTCCTATTTCAGCTTTACGACTACTTGGAGCTGGGTTCCCCCCTCTAAGTATCCAAAACAGAAGTTAAAACTGCAGCTGTTAGCAGCTTCCAGCTTCCCTCCATGGGAATTAGTCATTAGCCAGTGATGACAAACAGCACTTTGCAGTTCATTCTCAGTACACTGACATTGAAATCCCTCCAGAGTGACTAAGGCATCCAAGGAAAGCCTGTTTGATGCGGACAGACTTCCCAGCATACAAATCAAATGCCTGGCACTGCCCCTGCATACCTGTGTGTCACCTGTAAGCTCTGAGAGATCACAGAATTAAAAACAAACAAACACAGAGGAAAAAAAAAAAAAAAAAAAAAAAAAAAAAAAAAAAAAAAAAAAAAACCCAAGCCACCAGGAAGTGAAGATGACATTTATACAATTTGGCTGGAATGTCCCCAGAGGTGATTGACTGAAGTGAAAGGTGACTGACTTTAGTAACCGAGGATGTCTTTCATGCTCCTTGGCTAAGCAGTGTTGTCTCTATCACTGCTAGAGAACTACTCTCTGTGTAGATGGGTTGAAGACAGTGCAGAGGTAACTTAAGTGTGATTCAGGGGAGCAGGGGTGATGGAGAAGGTACAGCAGCACCACATGGATAATGGGCCCCATTCCCAGTGCTGATCAAAAGGTCTGAGAGCATTATCTAACCTACATGGACATCAGTTGTCTTGTCTGGGCTTAAATAAATAACTCCAGAAACCATACTATATATTTTTATTATTATTATTTTATTTTTTTTAAAGGGAGTTGAGTTCCCTAAAGCCTCATGGAAAGGTGTCTTCTTCCTATGCATCCACACAGCCAATCCGATTTTAAAGCTGCCCTAAAAGTGATCTTTCCAAGGATGATTTTAATGGTGAGGCTGCTACAAAGCAGAGGAGACAAATCCTTGGTTATTTAATTTTTCAATCCATGCTAGAACAACATTTCGAAGTATTTCTAGGAACCCTTCATGTCCTTACAATATCTGAGCATAGTATGGAAGACCTAGTCTGCCAAAAATGGCCAGATTTCTTACACTCACACAATGACAAAAAAGCTCTTTAATATAAAAAATTCACTTCCACATCTTGGACAGCAGCAAATGAACACTAAGTAAGATATAGGGCAAAGATTGGAAAAAAATGTAAAAGTACATAAATCATCATGAACAGGAGACAAACACTGTACAAGAATGAGGTTGCAGACAGAGAGGGAGGAACCCCAAGAGACATGAAGAAAATAGGATCAGACACATTTCAGTCTTAGTGAAAGCCTTTTGATGTCTCATAGATCTGTCCCAAAACCATAGATTTAGGACAGTGGCCTGCTCCTTCTTTTAACTGCCAAGTTAATTAAACTTTGATAGTGAAAGAAATTTAAAAACATAAATATTATAATCTCAAAATTATTCTTAATACTACCTTCTGCAGAGAAGTAGAGACCCCCACAAAACACTTATCTGCAACCTAGCTTAATTTCTACCTGCCTACTTCAGCTTTAGGCACCTGCCCTTGCTCAGGCCCATTTTTCATTTTCTGACTAGTCCCAGCTACTTCCATCTGTAGCTCATCTGTATCCATAGACTTCATTCACAGTACAGTACAAAAATTTGCTGATTTCTCCTCATAATTATCTGCTGTGAGTGATGCAAGTGATAAAGGGACAAAGGACACATTCATTTCTCTACACACTGTATCAATTCCTCTAAATTAGGAAAATACTCTTCCTCCTCCCACATAAATGAGTGGTTTTGATTTCTCAAGGAAATGAGGGAAGAAGAGGTCTATGAAAGTCATGGAACAAATGTAAGACAGTTCAGCAGAAATTAATGTATGCTTTTCAGTCTCTGCCATTATAATTTAAAATCATCCCTCCCCCCAAAAAAAGAAGGACAGTACAGAATTGTACTGAATTAAATATTACCCCCTCAGGTATCAGACAAAGAGGAAAGGAAAATCTGTAACAGACACAAAGCCCTACAATGTAGCAGAGACATGAGGGAAGCACAAGCAAGCGGGTTTTACTCTCATTGTCCATATGGAGAAAATACTGATGCAAAAACATGAGAATGAGGTACTGAAGAAAAAACACATTCAATCTCAAGAAGAGAGCTCTTCTTCTAGAAGCCCCCAATACAGCCAGAAAAACACATAATCTTGCACATATTTTTCTCCCACTACCAATTCCATAAGGTATATAAAAGTTGCCCAGATGCAAATTCACTCTGACTTTAAAAATACTACTCATTTTACCATGATGAATCCTCATAAATTACTGTTTTATGTCTAATTTTATTTCTCCACCACTGTTTTGCCTCTTTTGCACTTTCAATAAAGCCAGGTGTTCACCCTGAATGCTGTTGTGTACTCAGACTGCACACACACATCCTGAGAAAGAAAATCCACTAGGCAACACAGAAGGGAAGGAAAAGTATTTCATCTAAAGGAAGGTGGAAAGATGGGAGCAAATTATTTATTTTCTAATCCACCATAAAAAGGCCTAATTCCAAACAGATGTGGACCTTCAGATTAAAATTTCTCCTGTGACCCCCAATTTTACATTTGTAAGCCTTTCACAGGAAGTAGTTCATAATAATAATGTCCAGCTCACCCATTAACACCTCAATCAGTCATATTAGATTTGGTACTAATCCAGTATTTCCTAGAAAATCTATGGAAAATTTACTTTTCCATTACATGAAATCCAGTTGTAGCTTCCATTTATCTCTGAGGAGTTCAACCCAGATGACTGATTCAATCAGAATCGCTCAGATTAGAAAGAGATTTATTTGATGAAAGAGTAAGATGAAGAAAATAATTTGCCTATTGGGAGAAAACAAACTGAAGTCTGTTTAAATTTATTTTGTGAATATGTGAGCCCCCAGTGTGGAAAGCTGACCATCGCTGCTAAAGGGCTGGCTGAATATTGCATGTTCATGTGTACTGGCTGCTAAGGATACAACACAATTACTGAGAGCAACTGGGAATGCAGGTCCCTGGAAAAAAACCAAAAGGTTTGTCTACACTTTTCTTTGCTGACAAAGCTCCAACAATAGTCCTAATTTCCCCTAACATGAATCCAGCTGCTTTTGTTTTCTGTAGGCTAATGCACATGATGCATTTCCTTTTGGAGGAATCAATCTTGACGTAATTTGATGAGGATCTCTCTTAACATCAGTACCACTTTAGCAGCTCATCCGGTCCCCCTCTTCTCTCTGCATTCATTCCTCTCCTTGTGCTTACTTTTAGGCAAAGGTAAAACAGTTCACTGGGAGGTACTATGAATCAGATGATGAAACCAATCTGGGTTACAGACAGCAACAACCCCTCCTTGATTATTTTTAACTGAGGTTAGTTTCCTACCCTGCTGTGACAGTATGAACAGTTGCACAGCTGAGCGCCAAAACAAGGGCAGGAATGGCAGAAGGATTGTCTTGCTGAGAAATGAGCACATCAAACTCTGCCCTTAGTAACCCCAGGTCACTGCAGACTGAATAACAAGCAAGAGAAAATGAAATTCAAGCACGAAGTGAGGCTGTGGGCCTGCTGACAGTCATTGTTTCCAGGCAGGACATTACTGTGAACAGGGTAACTCACAGCAACCCGCCACTCAAATTTAACTGTGCACAGTGGGCACCCTTAAGAGTCTTTGCACTGCTCAAGGCCATGGCTGTCTGCCCCCCTTCTCCCCCAGTGCAACCTCCTCCCACAGCTGATCCCACAGCAGGATCAGCTCTGTACTCAGACCAAGTTCCTGAGGGCTGTATCCAATTGGGGCTTGAACAGTTCCATGGAAAGAAACTGCACAACCTCTCTGGGAAACCTGTGGGACTGCCCATGCCCATGGCGAAACAGATCTACCTTAAATTCAGTCTGAACCTCTGTAGTTTCAATTTATGTCAGTTATCTCATCTTCCCACCCTTCACAGAATCACAGAATGGCTGCAGTTGGAAGAGACCACTGGAGGTCAGCTAGTCCAACTTCCCTTCTTCCAGGGAAGGAGATTCCACAACCATTCTGGGCAACATCTTCCAGGGCTTGGTCACCTGCACAGTAAAGAAGTTCTTCCTCATGTTAAGGTGGAACTTGCTGTGCAACAATGTCTGCCCATTGCTTCTTGTCCTATTGCTCAGCACCACCAAGAAGAGCCCAGTCCATCCTCTTGACACCCTCCCTTTAGATACTATTGACATTGATAAGGTCCCCTCTCATTTGTCTCTTCTCGAGGCTGAGCAGACTCAGCTCCCTCAGTCTGTCCTTGTAAAAGAGATGCTCCTGTCCCTTCATCTTTGTCACCCTCTACTGCACCTGCTCCAGGAGCTCCATGTTTATCTTGTCATGAGGATCCCAGAACCGGACACTGCACTACAGATGTGCCTCATGGAGCTGAGCAGAGGGGCAGGATCGCCTCCCTCCACCTGCTGGAAATGCTCTTCCCCAGGACACCACTGGCCTTCTTTCCCAGAAGGGCACTTTTCTGGCTCATGGACAGCTTGTTGTCCAGCAGGACCACCAGGTCCTTCTCTACAAAGCTGCTTCCCAGCAGGTCAGCACCCAGCCAGGTGCACGGGGTTACCCCTCCCCAGGTACATGATCCTTAACTTGCCTTTTCTGAATTTCAGAAGGTTCTTCTGTGCCCATCCTTCCCATCTTTGTCGAGGTCCTTCTGAAGGGCTCACAGCCCTCTGGGGTATCAGTCACTCTTCTCAGCTTTGCCAGCAGTGAACTTGCCGAGGAGGCATCTGCCCCTTCATCCAAGTCACTGATTAATAAGTTAAAATAATACTGGACCCAGTACTATCCCTTGCGGGACATCACTAGTGACAGGCCTCCAACTTGAGGTAGAGGGCACTTCTGCAAAAAGCCTGGCTCTGGAATCTCAATACAGTTTGTGTACTGAGGCTGATGCTGGATCCCTCACAGCCCTCTCCTTTCCAGGCTAAATAAGCTCAGCACCCTCAGCCTCTCCTCACAGGGCAAGTGCTTCAGCTTATGACCATCTTGGTGGTCCTTTGCTGAATGCAGTCCAGTCTATTCATGTCTTTCTCATATTAAGGGAGCCCAAACTGGATGCTGTTTTCTAGATGTGGATTAACAACTGCCATTTTGAGTGATAATCACTTCTCTCAATTTACCAGCTCTTCTTCTGCCACTAAAGGCTCAGGATTCCATTAGAATTCTCAGCATCAGGACACATTGCTGTCCAACATTCAGCTTATTGTCCTCAAGGATTCCCAAATCCTTTGCCACAGACCTGACCCCCAGTCAGTCAGTCAGTCAGTCCCCAGCCTGAATGTCCTCATCTCTGAGCTGGGTGCTGGGCAGCACAGCCTTTCTGAGTGACACAACACAAGCAGGCGCCAAGGACGAAGTGGTGAGATCAGGATGAGATGCTGAAAATGTTTCGCCTCATCTGACACAAGCCCACAGATGCTGTCACTGGAAAGAGGTGTAAAGATACACTGAGATGGCATCCCAAGATCCGTATTTGGAACACATTCAGCTTTGGGGAGAATTTAGAACATCTCAGCAAGATTTATGAGCCACTTCACACTTTCCTAAGCATCCTGTGATGTAGACAGGTGGGTATAGGAATCCACATTTAAGAGAGCTGTGTTTGGGATGCTCATTGGGAGGAGTCTCCCTCTCTTCCAGCCTTTTTGGATCCAGAGAAGTCCCACCAAATGTACACTTCCAAGATGAAAGAGGCAGAGGTGATTCAAGCAGCAGGAGGACAAGAGGTTTTGGAGAACAATGGGGGAGCTGGAGGGGCAGCGTCACTTCACATGAGAGGAGAGATGGAGATTGAGTCATTTGTGCTGAAATAGTGCAAGAAAGAGCAGAACAGAAAAGGAGGTGCCAGAGAGACCTTCATCTCTACTCCTCAAAAAGCTCTTTCACACAGACCAAGAATTACTTCTGGAAGCCCTCTAAGTAAACCAAGTAAGCACTTCATAATCATTGATACAACCTTTCTGTGAGGTAAAGAAAACAAACACCTGCCAAGGACAGGGCTACTCACCACTAGCCTAGTTTCCATTCATTTACCAGGGGTAACTTGCTTTTAAGTAAAGCAAGCACCAAACTGCCTGGAAATCACATAGCCAGTGCTGTGTGCAACCTAGCAGAAGAGTTTGTCTCCATAGAATGAAATACACAAAAGCAAAGAAACCAAGTGAGACATTGCCTAAATTAGCCAGAAAGGGAGTCAAGGAGAGGAACAGCTGCCCTGTCCATGATTTGATTCCCAAAGAGAAATCTCTGCTAGGATTTCCCAGGCCTAACTCTTGCAGAATTGGACACCAAAAGCCTTCCATCTCCATTTAATCATGAGCAGATGTGACTGATATTTTTTCTGCTTTAAAAACTTACAGACCACGAGTGCCCAGTAGCTGTTCAGAGAATCATGGAATGGCTGAGGCTGGAAGGGGCCCCCATACCAAAGCAGGGACAGCTACTGCAAACAGGCAAGAAGATCAATATGGAGCCATTTTACACTCCCATTAAAAGAAACAGAACTAACAACACACATTCTAAGAGTAAATGCAATGTGAACATGTAAAACCAGATATAATAAAACCACTGGAAGATGTTTTACATAAAATATGATGGTAAGTAAATTCCCAACTCAGCAAGACAATGAAAACAAGCTACCTTCAATCCCATGGCTAACAGCAACACGTCCTAGTCTCTGAATTTTTATTAAAATTAAAATTAAAAGGCACATCAGCTAAAGCAACATTCTGAACAGGGGCCCTGAAACTATAGTGCATCACCAAAGATCCAAAGTTCTACTAGACTGAGATGTACTTGACTGGAGAAACATCATTTTCAGACTGAGAAAAAAACCAATGCAAACCCTATGAAAATTAATTAAGTTTTAAATAATAGTGGGTTTGCAACATAAATTTATCTCATAGCCCAAACATCAAAATCTTGGACTAAAGCAGAGACCTCTGAACACAGCAGAAGAAACATCAGAGGCTACTAAAACAACTCCTATTGCAAGGTGGATAGCATATATCCTGTATACAAGTATTAATATTTAATGTAATATATTGTAATTTGCTTTTACTTCAGCATCCTATAATGGCCTTAATTCCCCATTACACTCTCCAATGATGGAAACTATTGTATAGCTGAGGTATTGCCATTTATATGGAAAAGGACTGCTGAAGTCCTGGATTGCTAAGGAGGATGGGAGAAGACTTCAGATCCCAGGCTGCCAAACCATGGCTGAGGAGTTAAAGATAGGCAGCTTTTCAACTGAGTAATAAATTCAATGAGGTCCTAACAACAGAACACAAGAAATCAGTAACAAAACTGTTAAAAAGACTTGCCTCAAAAAAAAGTCGACCCCAGTAGCCGAATCTGTTCAGAGGAGGTCTACAGAAGAAGAGGTAATTGTCCTAACATAATCCTGTGGCCACCCTCTTGCACCTACTATTCCTTAGAACGGAACTATTTATTCTAACACAAACCTGAGGCCTAATTTCTATGCCCCAATATGGCCTCAAAGAGGATGCAAGTGCAGTGAAGTAAGAGCAAAGCACAGATTTCTGTTAGTCAGTCAGTCAGTCGATGTCCTACCATTGGGCAGCATGTTCTTGCAAGGGTCTGCTGGAGTAAGGACACAAAAAAACCCCTCCACACATTTTGGATGGTGCTTTACTGGAACAAAAATGTGTCTTTGGACTTCTCTGCCCCCTCAAGAGCTTTCAGACAGAACCCTACAGTCCCACGCCTACATTCCACAGGACAATTTGCCTGAACTACCTGAATTCTGCCTCACTGGGGTTGTCAGAGGCACCATTTGCTTGTGTCTCACTGTTACAGATCTGACTTGTGCTGAGGGAATTGTCATAATGGAGGTGCTAACACAGAAGCAGAAAACAGATTATAGCAACAGGAAGGGCTAAGAGAAAATTCTCCTTTGCAGGGTGCATGTGCAGTAAGAATCAGTGTGGTTTCTGCTGTAAAGATTAAAAGCAAGAAAAAAATTGCTTGCAGCCTAGGTGGGGGATGATGCCCTACCTGCTGCTAAGGAGCAGCTCTCTGGAACTGAGAACCCTGGGTCTGGATTGGGAACTGGAGAAGCTCCATTCTTGCTTGGCATCAGGCAAGCTATGGGATTCTCCTGTTCCTCCCTCTGTGAATATCCCCTCAGTATTCCTGCTGTAGCTGGCACAGCATGAAGGCGTGGCCACAGGAGATATTCTGGGCTCCAGAGCAGGCAGTCTCACTGACTTCAAGGGGAGGTAGATAGAAAGAGAGTTTGTGCCCATCTTTGATTTCAATTAACTGCATTAACTAGTCCCTCTAGTTTCATAATTTCAACTCGGTTCCTTGCACTATTTCTTCTATCTGTGCCCACATGCATGCATGTGTCATCCTGGCTTCTCATCACTCTTATTTTGTACATGATTATGATGGGATAACAGCTAGCTGCAGCTTTGCTTATCTCCTTCTTTGTCTTCTCCTTCTTTTTTTCCCTAGAAACTGCATTGCACTTTCCCCTTTTAATTCTGTTCCTCTGTTACTGTCAGGTCATTTCCAACAGCACTGCCTTCATGCCAGTGCCAAATCATGTATCTCTATCCCTCACTCTGTGATTACTGGTTTCAAAAGTCCTGAGCCTGCTCCATAGGCTCAGGGGGGCAGGGAGGCAGAGATCAAGTTTAAGGAGATCAGTAAGTTTTTCTGAAAAACAGTTTTATTCTTCATATTTAAAATATAATGATCTCAACTCTTCTGGACACTGAACCAAGTCTGTAGCGTAACTCATTTACCTGAACGTAAAATGAAACCTTTATTTTATTAAAAATACTTCTAAAAGGGCATCAGTTAGTATTCTAAAAAATATAAACATAAATAAGTTTTCTAAGTGGATTCCCTTCATATGGAATATGTTCATGGTTTCTAAGAGAAATGTCATTAATTCTAACAGAATTTCTGCACATTCTATATAGCAGGGGGGTTTTTTGTTTTGTTTTGGGGGTTTTTGTGGAACAAAAAAATACATTCTAAATTTGGGGGGAATATCTGTTTGATACTTTACCTTCTGTTTACAAAACCTAGTCAGTTACATTCTGAGGTGGTATAAAAACAGCGTGAAGTGCAGAGCAGTGAGTGCAGCATACCTGTGCACACACCCCCTTTCCATATCCCCCAGGTAAGGTGCACTGTTAACAGTCTCAAGTTACTTTCCTTAAGGATGAACACAGGGAGAGTGATGATTTTTCAGAGTCATGTTTACCAGAGCTGAAAAGGTACAACACCCACCTACTTCATAATTTGAGTGTTACAAAAACACATTTGAAAGATAACCGCAAATCACCCCTCCAATCGAGTACTCTACCCTTTCAGCACGACGCAGAAGTTTAATTTCCACTGATGGGTGACCTCGAGACCGTTGTATACCACCCTCCCCGCCCCTTCCCAATGGCAGCGATTCCCCTCACAGGCAGAATAAAGCGGGTCTATAAATAACTTCAAAAGGAATTGTCCCTCTCCTCACGCATTGCAGACAGCTGTTTACAGAGATCCCGACTCCTCATGCACTGCTTTGGCCCAGCTCTCATCCTACTGTTTCCTTCGCTCTTTCTAAAAAAGCCCAGGGCGATGCGGCGATGCGGTGCAGGTAGGATCGGGGGGGCCCTCCACTACCGCAAACGCCTGCTTCCACAAGTTGAGGCTGCCCGCGGCAGGAGCCGGAACGCGACCCCGGGGAAATTTCTCAGGACAAGGGGGTTGCGATCTGGAGTAATCCGTCCTTAAGCTCCACGGTCCCGGCTGATCCTCGGCCCCGGAAAACCCCTCCTCCCCACTCCCGGCGCCCGCAGCCGCTCCGGGCCCGAGCATCGCATCCTCGCTCT
>VWZU01008891.1:7128-27193 GCA_013397095.1 Sterrhoptilus dennistouni | reverse complement strand
CTGCCGGTCCCCTCCCGCCCCTCCGCCGCCGTGTCAGCGCCTCTCGGTTCTGCTCAGCGTGGTGCAGCCATGGCCGCAGCGCCGGCGGTGCGCGTATAATAGAAAGCGAGATGCAGTCCAGCAAACTGCGGGAGCGGGGGGGCGGCCGCAATTTCGGGAAACTGGGAAAGCAGTTACCTGCTCTCTGCCCTGTGCTCGGTGAATGAGTGCGTTTGGGTATGGTCAAGGGATCCTGAATGCGAAACAGCAGCGGGGTCGGGGCACTGGGCTCGGGCTGCTCTTCCATCACCATTAGCACAAGGTCTCAGTGCCACTGATGAGACAGCAGGACAAAACTGATTCAGCTCAGATGCGGTCACACCATTGTTTCTCTGTCAAATTAACCGGAGGACCTGATGCATAGATTATGTCCGTTTTATGCTGGCTTTATACTGGCAGAAAGACAGGTGCTACTTGTCCAGCATAAAATTGGACTGGTGCAGACAGACAGTAACTGATCTCTTACAAAGCCTGCCAGTAAAAAGTTAACACACCAAATTAGGCACATTTTACATATTTGAACGGGAAGACTGAGTTCATCCTGGATCAATGTCGTAGTTGGGTTTTTTTTGGGGGGGTTATTTTTGTACTCAGAGTCTTAAACTCGAATTTACTCTTTCTTCAAAC
Source organism: Sterrhoptilus dennistouni (assembly GCA_013397095.1). Taxonomy (NCBI): domain Eukaryota; kingdom Metazoa; phylum Chordata; class Aves; order Passeriformes; family Zosteropidae; genus Sterrhoptilus; species Sterrhoptilus dennistouni. The sequence goes on along the minus strand of VWZU01008891.1, from coordinate 26,527 downwards.
TATGGCCTGCAAATAGACTTGAATTGATATTGATCAAGTTTTGCTTCAAGTACTAGCAGGACCTGTTTTTCACGTTTTACAGACTTTTATTTTTAAATTTACTCCTTTAAAGGTTGAGAATTGGGTTAGAATTTCCAGATGGAGGTGTTTGTTTTAAATAGAAGTTACCTTTAAGAAGATGGATGTCGCTGCCCACCAATGGAGCACTGTATTGGAAATCAAAGACATAGATTCCCTTTCTTGCTAACCTGATAATGTGGTTTTAAACAAGCCACATCCCCTTTCTACCATGGCTTCCCCATGACTAAGAAATAGGTAAAAATTATTAGACTGTTCAGTGAAGTTCTTTGAGATCTGCAAATTGAAGCACTAATATTAGTTATACAATATATGCATACAGTATATGGCATATATCAGTTTTATAAATATACATGCATGCATATATATACATACATATACATATATATACATACATTACTAATACATTGTAATACAGCCTGCACAGCCTGCATTTCTCATTGCCTAGAGAGCATACATGGAAGAAGCGAGCAAAGTTCTGACAATTTCTAGCTTGAAAACCACTTCCAAAATGCACTTTTTTTTTAAATCTACTGTAGAAGGAAGTGTGAATATTAATAGGAAAGAAACAAGTGTGAATATTAATAAGTGAGAAGAGTGAGTGGCTCTCATCGATGACTGAATGTCAAAAGAGAGGAGAACACCAGCATCCCAACTGTAATTCCCGTGATACAGCTAACCTCAACGTCCTTTTCTTAAAAGACAATGAAAGATTCCACAAATCAGAAGGAAAAAAAGCCCCACAATTCAAAAGAGAAGCAAAATGTTGTCTCAAGAGCTTTTACAAGTTGTAGTCTAATAGTCTTTCTCAACTTTGTATCTAGGCCACTGTGCAAGGAAATGTTTATTGAGCATAGGAATGGATAAGAGAGCAAATATCATTGCGACGAGTGCTAAAAGTGAGTTGTTGGGTCAAGGATAGTGTGGAAACTGGCTGAAGCAACAGGATACCTACAGCTAAGCCTTGGCGTATCTCCACTTAACATCATTTGGTTGACAATCTTACTCACAACCCAAGGGCAGCCTCACCACACATCTGAACATCTGCACCCCAGAGGGGAAATCTGGTGTCAGGTTTTCTGCAAAACCTCAAAAGAAAGTGCAGTGTGAAGGGCACGTGTGGTGCCCTGTGCAGCAGTGCACAGTGACTGTGAGGTCCTCAAACTACTCTGAATTGAAAACACCAAGACACTCATGATTTGCTGTGACTAGTCCCTCTTCTTGCCTCCTAAATGTAAGCAATATCAAATTTGGCTTCTTTGGTGATATTTGTCTTTATTTTAGAAAACTACTTTTAAAGTCTTCTTTGAAAAATCCCTAGTTGTCAGGGGACTTTTGTTGTCTGTTGTCAATTTCTCTGCACTGACTACACCTGGGCTGAGCAGCACACACATGGATACATTCAGACATGCATATTTAACTGAGTGAATCCCATCTTTCACTTCCCTATCTTTTCTTAGGCCTGTACACTAGCACTTACATTCTCTTGTCAAGATCCTCCATATGTATTTATTATTTATCCATCAGTAACTAAGGTCACTGATGGATCTGAAAAATATTAAAGCTCCTTTCCCTGCTATCAGGAGCTATGATTTTGGCTGATTCCTGATTCTGTGGAGATGAGAAAAGATGGATGACCTTACAATATAAATAGCATCTAAGTTTTAGCCAAAGTCTTCATTAAAGAAGGAGGTGCTGCAGCATGACCCAAAGGTGGTCATTCCCTAAAGATTATCTCATAGCAGAAGCAGTGGGACCTCCTTTGAGGGAGTTCTCTGGCTTTCTGGAGTGCCTATGATAAACTCTGGGTTCAAGTTACTGTACAGTGGTGCCAGCAAAGCTCTGGTCTCAGTCACAATTCTGGTACCTTTAGGAGCTCACTTACCAGCCCTAAAACAATTATGTTGGCATTTTAAATAATTCCACTGCCCTGGTGTGATCACCTCACTCTGGTTTAAGTCCTGCTACAATGCTCTTACATTTTCTGCACACCCCCCCCCCCCCCCCCCACCACAAACACAAAACCCTCGANCCCCCCCCCCCCCCCCCCCAAGCTCAAAAAGCATGCCCTGGTCTTATTAAAAGTTGGCCTATCATCCTGCACTGTTACCTCTCCTTCATTTTGCCCTGTGCCTGACCTTCACATGAATATTTCAACCAACTCTAAAGTAATTTTGTCTATATATCATTCCACGTACCTTCATAAAACAAGATTCATTCTGATTGCATCCATTTCATGGGGATGAAACTGAATTCCTTTGAGTTCCTGACATATGATACTAGCAGATTCCTAAACTAAGGATAATAGATTCCAGTCCTGATTATACTTTTTTTTTTGACAATCGGATATTCAAGGACAGGGAAAATTATACAATTCAAATCTTATACAAGATATTGTTTAAATTTCAGATCATTTAAGAAGCATTTAATGACGTATATGAAATGAATCATTGGTTCTATGCCTTAGTGACAATGCAGCTATAAAAGCAGCCCATAGTGTATGGAAGAAGGCTGAATCTGCACCCACAGCATGCACAGACATCCCTATGAGTCCATGGAGCATCTCAGAGCAGCAGAGCAGCAGAGCCCAAATCTAAGCAACTGCTAATTACCGCTGTTTGGCATGCTCGCCAGAGTGGCCAAAGGGGAAAAGAAAACAACAGGAAAAAGAAAGGTATGAGGAGCAATCATTGTTAATGACTATGGCATTAATTTCCTGAAAGGGAAAAGAAGGGAAAAGTGTTGCAGCATGGCAGGATGGTCTGAGTCTGAACACAAAAAACCGTCTCAAGCACTTAATCCTGACTCTGGCAAAAAAGAAAATAAAAGCAACAGAAAACATAATTAAAATGATAAAACCAATGCTTACAACCCACAAAATCTCTTTAACAAAAGATGAAACCCATCTTGTAAGCCCTCGTTGTCCAAAGAGTTTATTGATCTGAGTTCTTCTCAACCTTTAAGTCCTTTACTTGCTCCCTCGGCTTCTGGATGTTTGTGTGAATAGATTTTGAATGTGAAGAAAGGTTGAAGCAGCATATCCCTGCAAAGTCCTGGCAGCCATGTCTGTGGGCAAGCAGTGAAAAGTCTATTGCTGCTGGAGTTTGCGGTGTTGTATGCTTGCTGTTATTGAACATTTGTTACAGCTGACTCAGTGCCCAAGACATAGCATTGGTTTGTCTACTCCACTAGCACTTAAAATTCTCTAGTATTTTTTAAGACCCCAGGGGTCAATACTGAGGCTGCTGTTCTCTTTCCTTTACCCCAAAGTTAGTTAAGTTTTTGTAGTCAGATTCAAATTGATGGATAAATCTCTTGTGCATAATTTTTCACTCATGAATTATGGCAATGTCAGGTGCTAGCCATAGCAAGCCTCCCCAAGCTAACATAGTGTTTTGGCTGAGGAACTATTTATTTGCTGGTGGGGAGCAAGGTTTCAAAGAGGCTGCATGGGGTGACCGGGGTCATCTTTTGGAGAATAACCTGTAAACAAAATAAATCTACAAGAAAAAAATTAAATTGTGATAGCCTGCAAGATTCAATAAAGACTGAGTATTTGCTCTGTCTTTTCTTTGGGTTTTGCTGGGGATTCTTCTTGTTGGTTGTGTCCATTATTTTGGGACACACAAAGGACAAGCAGGAAGCAGCAAGTCAGTGACGGAAAGCTCCTCTTTATTTTCTGTCTCCATCAACTTTTATACACTTTGTACAAAAGCCAAAGATTGGCTAAAAGGATTGACACCTCATGGACCTTGTTGGTCACCATTACCATCAATCATGTCCTCCTCCCAGAGGAGAACTATGTAAACACATAGATAAATTCTAAAAATACATATAGTTTACATGAAGCTGCGTGAGAATCATGCTGTGAAGATTCAAACATTGAAAAGCAAGAACATTCAGGGCAACAGTTGGTCATCTTGGTGTTCTGGCAATGGCTGTAGGTATGGCTTGATATTCTTAGCAGGAACCTATTGAGGTCTTCTACCTGTTGAAATACAAGCAAAGCCTTTCTCCCAAGTGATATAAAGAAAAGCACACACAGTGCCCCAGCCACCTGAGCAACACCAAACAGCACCTGCTGTGCCACGCAGTCACGGGCACACCAGCATGGACAACTTTCTCTTCTCCAACCTGTGCAGCCGCCTGCAGGTCTGGAGGCAGATCCAGAGATCTCATGGGCCCAGCTGCAACTGCTGCCAGGCCGAGGCGGTGCTGGTGTGGTGCTCAGACTGTGAGGATTTCTTCTGTGCCAGATGCTTCGAGGAGCACCAGTGGTGGCACAGGAAGAAGCAGAGGTTCCAGAAGGGAGAAGAGCTGCAGGCAGGCTCGGTGCAGCAGTTCCTAGAGGACACCAAAACCTTCTGCAGCCTCTTCTGCTCCAGTGCCAGCTGCCCTGAGGAGAGCCACATGTGCAGCGTCTACTGCTGGTGCTGTGAGTGGGCTCTGTGCTGTACGTGAGCCCTGCTGGACACTTGCCACGTACCCTTCCATGACCTCTGTACTGAGAGCCACCTGTGCCAATATGAGCTGTGCTCCCCCTGCCAGGACCTGTGACAGCACCACGGCAGCTTTGGGGCAGCTCAGGCCACCTGGTGAGAGGAGCAGTGGGAGTGGCTGCAAGAGTGTGTCCTCACCAGCACCAAGAGGCTGCAGCAGCAGCTGGGGCAGAGGGAGGCAGAGGAGCTGCAGATGCTGCGGGAGGTGCAGGCTGGTGGAGGAGCTCCACAGAGGAGACACTGCTGTGGCTGGAGGCAGTAGAAAGGCTGGTGGAGAGGCTGGAGGACTACGGTGGCGAGCTGGAGCTGATGGACATGCAGCCCTTTGTCAAGGGTGCACTGCTGGAGCTGCAGTGCCCAAGCCCCCCAACCTGCGTGAGCCTGTGCACTTTGCACAGTGCCGGGCATGGCTGCGGGTGCTGGTGGAGTGTGTCACGGGATGGACAGATGTCCCTGAAGTCAAGGTAGCCCTAGAGAACAACCTGGAAGATAATCCAATCCATCCCAAAAACCAGAGTGTCTCCCTCAGCCTCAAGGAGATTCACATGGACCAACCTCTCCTGCTCCCCCAGTACAAGTGGCCACTTCCCTGCGTGGAGGAGGGCAGCCAGATGTCTCCCAAAATCCTGAGGCTGGAATGTGACCAAGAGCCAGGCCCAGCCATCCCAAATCCCATTGGGAATCCCAGACAGAGCCCAGCCCCTCCACATCACAACACAACCACATCTGCTGTGCCAGTGACACAGAGGGTGGTAACATCATCATCTACAGCTGAGATTACAGCAACGAGGACATCGTGGTGGTGACAGTTGACACCAGAGCTACCTTCGTGCTGATATTGCATGGAACTATCCAGCCTCATCCCAGAATTCTCAGGCTCCCATTCCCAGATTTCCACTTGGGGTTTGCTCTTGGCCAATCCCAAATTTATTCCTGGACTGAGCTCCTGGTGTTCTGAAGTGGCCCCAAATTCCACCTGGATCTGCCTGGATCTCCCCTTTGAGGCTTTGAGGTTTCCTGGGAATGATGTTCTCCTCTTAAATCCCATCCAGGTTGATCCCAAATTAAAATTTGGGATGGGATTTGGGATCCGTGCTGGTGGATCCCGTCCCTGAGCCTGGCCAAAGGTGAAAAGATGATCCCAAGGGTGGGATCCCCTGCTCCCCACCATCCTGGGTAAAGCTGTCAAACCATGGCCAAGCTGTCAGCAATGACCCTCCTGAGGTGGGTAAAGCACCTGTGGGGATGGCCAAAGGAGTTTTCTGTCTGGAACACCTGGTCCCTCCACAGAGCAGAGGTGCCTGAAGTCTCTTACAGCTGCTTACATCTCTAGCCAGCTGCTGTCCTCAATGCCAAAAGGGACAGGACAATGCCCTCTTTTCTTGGCAGTTTTTTGGCAACTATAAGCACCACCTTTGTAATGAATGGCCAGCCCAGAGAAAAAAGGGAAACACTGGGAAGAAAATGAAATTTAAAAAGATATTTTGAGATCCTAGTCCAATAGAAATGGTAATAGGTTTTAAGAAAATTAGTTTATGGAGAATGTTAAGAGAAACTAAACACAGGAGCTAATAAACAATAATGCATATAATGAAAAGTGTCAGTATGCAGAAGAAAGGCTTTCAAACACCAGTGTCCTTATGTGAGTCCTCTGTGAACTGCCTTTAAAGGATCTGCAAAGGTAAACAATTTAATTTTTTTAAGCCTATTATCTGGTGGACTCAAATGTGATATACAGGAAACCGTAATTCCACCAGAATAATTTTGGGCTCCAAAAAGCTGGAGGTTGAAAACCACTTGTGTAGAACATATGGAACCTGAAAGGAAAATAGTGTAAAACAGAACACTTCAACAAGGAAATCAGAGAAAAGGGATGCACAAAAATGGTTGCCAGGATGTTTTGTGTGTAGTGAGCAGGGATTAGAGAATCAAAAATGAATTTTACAAGAAAACAGCAAAAAATTAAGTGTAAGGACATTTAGAAAATACAGTCAACAATAACTAAGCAGCCATCTGATACTTGCATATAGAAAAACTACAGACTATGGCAAAGAATATGAATTATAACTGTTATACTGAATAATATCATTTCAGCCTGAAAGGGTGTTGCTTTCAGCGAGTGTTGCACACGGGTCTTCGTTCAGCTCCAGAAATGTAAGCTGAGTCTTTTAATTGACAGCATTGCCCTCAGGCTTGAGATCCAGGACACTGCTCTTCCACTCTATGCAGAGACTCAGAACACAAATAAAAAATGGTTGAAAGGAGCACAGAAGGGATTATTATGCCTGTTTAAACTACCATGCACTTTCCTGTGACACAAGGAAGACCTGCCCACTAAGAATCCTTTGTGCAAACAACTTGTCAGCAATTCAGCCTAGATAAATCAGTGTCACAGTGTTCCTTACTGAACAGATGTAAACCTTGGAGGAGAAGGGAGAACATGGTTTATCTCAGATATACAGCAGAAGTATTCCAAAAACTGCAAGTTGCTGGAGTGCTCCTCGGGGGCCTGCCTGCTGTCCACAGTCCCTGGCTCTCCCTGCTTGGTAATGGCCACTCCCACTTCATCTTCTCACAGTCCCCATCAGCCCAGCTACAGCCTGGGGGCTCTGCTCCACTGACATCCCCAGACGAGTGATCCGAGTGCTTGGGGGCTGCCAAACTGCCCAACCCCTGCTCCCCAGAACTCTGAGTAAAGCTGTCACATTGTGGCCAAGCTGTCAGCAATGACCCTCCTGAGGTGGGTAAAGCACCTGTGGGGATGGCCAAAGGAGTTTTCTGTCTGGAACACCTGGTCCCTCCACAGAGCAGAGGTGCCTGAAGTCTCTTACAGCTGCTTACACCTCTAGCCAGCTGCTGTCCTCAATGACAAAAGGGACAGGACAATGCCCTCCTTTCTTGGCAGTTCTAGTCTGGCACTTTTCAAACCCTCTGGTTTGTTGTGTTCTTTCCAGACTCTCACAAATCAATTTCTCAGTCATCTTTAGTGTGTTTCTGGGAAGTGAAATGAGGTTATACATCATTCCTCCAGTCTCCTTCTTCCTTTTATTATGTCAAGTCCCCACCAACATCTTTGGAGTGAGTGGATGTGCAGAGCTGCTCAGTTCCTGTGCTTCTTCCTACCACCACAGCATGGGCAAAAGCAGCTGGCAAAACCAGAACAATAGGTAGATCCACATTTGAAATATGATCTGGCTATAAAACTGCAGATTATGATCCCATGTTTTTCTCCTCAGAAGTCATTAGCATGAGAGAATTAATTTCTATATAACGATATGTCTTGTCTTGAAATTGAAAGCCTGAATCCACAGTGCGCCTATTAAATATAGCTTCAAAAAGCACTTATTTCTGCTAAAGCTAGCATTTGCCTTACATCCCTTATCATGCATCAATGACTAAAAACACTTACAGACAGTGATCACTGAGAGGGAAACTGAAATTTTTATGTGGAATCTAATTGTAATGCTGTATTGATAATTTGAAGAAAATTTGATTCAGATACTAAATAAAGCATATGATTTAATGATTTTTTTCAAGAGCTCTAAGCTAATATTTCAGCTCTCAGCTTCTAAACACACATTACAATGAATGCAAAACACACAACAGCAAAAAAATTACATTACATTTCTATTAAGTTGAGTGTGGCATTTGAGAAGGATGCCAGGTTTATGATACTATCCTATAAACTTGGATTTTGTTAGCTTTTTATCAAAATACCTAATACAGAATGGGTGGTATGTATCCAAAACACTAAAACAATGGATTATAAAGAAGGCATCTGGATCAAAGCTACAATTATTTTTCTCAGATAAGAGAGGAGTCAAAGTCCAATTAGGAGATTAAGCGCTTGAACTGGAGACTGACTTCTGTGGGAATTTGCCCAATCACTTCCGGTACATCTTGGATTAAATGATTGTTCTATCACAAAGCAGGGTACAGCAAACTTAACTACTTTAAAATCTTCTCTAGATTTTTTTCTTATAATTGCATTTATACTATAAATGCTTCTTCTTATAATAACCACATTATTCAACTTACAGACATGGATTGCAATAGCTGAAACAGGTACTGTATAAAATTATTTAATGTGAATTATGTATTGTGACAGCTAACGCTTTAAAAAAATTGAATCCCATAAAACTTCCTAAGGGTATTTTCTTTGTGGTTTGTTTTGCTGTAATATTTGGGGCTATTTTCATTTGCCTTATGCTTTCTGTGCCAGATCAAGACTGGCTTGTATATTTTGTTCCAGATTTCCTTACAATCAAGAGCTTTAGTCCTACAAAACAAAACAAAAAAAAAAAAAAAAAAAAAAAAAAAAAAAAAAAAAAACCCAAAAAAAAAAAAACACCCCACACACCAAACCTTCAATAGATTATTGAATGAACTTTTGAGGTCCAGGAGAGATGGACTCTTAACTAAATCTGCAAACTAGAAAGACATTATGAGCATGGAACAGTTTCTAACCCTGACCTTATAGTCCCCAAAACATGACTGAATTCCTAGAGGTGTCCTGGAGGAGAACATGGTAAGGGTTTTTTGGGTGAAACATTTTCCTTTCAAAATAAAGTCTCTTCAATGCAGATATGTAGAAAGGTCTTGTATTTTAACAATAGCTATCTGAATGTATCTAGAAACATTAATACGGTGTAAGATGAGAGTAAGACAGTGCCAGAGTCTTTCCTGATATGTTCTACCATTTGGGAGGGGATAAAGTTAATTGGGAGTTTCTGTGAGGTTGTCTTGGTAGGCCTTTTTTATTCCTTCTCAATGATCAGGAGTTTCTGAAGGCACGGCAGGTGGAGCTTGGCATGGGGAATATATGAAGTGGGAATACAGCCACCTCTGGGTGCTGAGTGCTACCCTTGCTCACAGCAGTTCCTGGTACAAGCAGGGGGAAAGGCAAGAGGGATTGCTGCTATTTGCCTACCTTTGATTGCCCAACTGGACAGCAGAGGATCAAGGGAGAACAGAAGAAACAGTCAAATTCTTCCCAGAAGTGCACAAAATTGAGAAATAACAGATTCCTTTGATTCAAGGAACCCATCTGCTACTCCTCCCCATTATGAGCTGCTGGGGATACTGTGTGGAAAAGCTTCAGAAACAGGCTGTGAGAGGCAAATGTGAGTGTGGGTCACATGGGAGAAGATGGAAGAGAGAGTAGCTCTGTTTATGGAAGAGGATGTTATGAGAAGAGAACTATCCTTCTGCTCAGCTCTTGTACGTCCCAAAATAGGCTTGAGAAAAATTGAAGCAACTCAGTTATATGAGACAACATGCAAAGCAGCTGCTCCCTGATGTCCCACATTGAATACACAATTCACACAAGTGAAAATAGCTTGTGAAAACCTGGCTGCAAGGAAAGTCCACACAAAGCTCATACAATAGCTGTGGTACCAGGCTGCACAGTCCTGCAGAACTGCTCACTTCTGCTCCTGACATCCTCTCTGATCATCTCTCACTCTGGCCTGCTTTGATGAGCAGAGGTAATATATCTTGATATTACATAACATTGATGCCTGACAACTACCATTTATTATTCCTTTTAAAATTAATAAGTTCATGAATCTTTCTGCTTTTCAGGCCGTCTGACAACACAGGCAGCTGCTATCATCACATTTATCTGTGATATGAATGGAACAATGTCTGTGAACACGGGGACATCAATTTCCCTCTAAGAAAGATGGTAGTCTGAAGCATTCAGTACAACCATAGAAAAATAAATTTGGGCACCTGATTGCCTTCCTGCTTTCTCCTGACTGACAGCTGCTGTGCTGTCAGCTGCAGATCATTCAGAGCTGTCACTGACAGACAACCAAAGAAATAGGAAACATGTTCCATAAGAAGACACTAGCATGGAGAACACAACACAAGGGCCCAGCTAAAAGGAGAAAATCAAATACTAACCCTCTTCTCCTCCTTACTTTTCTTGAAGAGCAATACCTCTCCTTAATATTGTGAGCAAATGGCAGCTGCTACATTTTAAGGGATTTGACAATTTACTGATAGATGCAGAGGTGAAGTTTGATTTGCAAACTTGTCACAGATTCTCTCTGCAAGAGAGAGAGTCACGTCAGAGTAGAAACATGTTTAGAAAATGAATTAGCAGGATGTTACAGCAGATGGAGGTGGAGGGTGCTCCAACCATCCAGAAGCATGCCCAGCTAAGGAGTCACTCAGCATCACAGGCACACTCTCTCACACACACTGGATAGCTTGTAAATCCATGACAGTAAAGAACTAGGAAGGGTGTTTGTATGGGGTTCCATGGAGGAGGTTTATTCCAGCCACACGTGAAGAAGTCAGGCAGGAGTCCAGGGACAAAGACAAGGCAATGCGGGGGGCAGGATTTATATAGGGGGTAACAGGGGCAGTGTAAAGAACAGGGTCCAATGGGTAGAAGTGGTGAGTGGTGCAGAGGTGGAGTAAGGGGCTAGGAAGACCAATGGTGGGATGGGGTGGAGGATTGCACAAATGGGGATTCCAGGAAGGGAGAACATTCTAGGGAAGGGACATATAAGGGAGAAAAGGGGTGGGGAAGCCAACGGGCCAACTGAGGAAGGAGAACTGGGGTACATTTGTATGTCAACCAAAAAATCCTAGGGAAATACTCCTTTTCCTCACCCTGACCTAAAGGGACTTATCTGATCTAGGGAACGGCCCTCCAAGGGACCATAATGGATTCTGGTTTAGGAGGTGCACTGGCCTCCACAGCAGGATGAGGGAATTGTTCTGAATATAGGAATGGTCAAGGCAGTCAAGTCTTTTGAATTACTTCTGTGGCCCTTGACTCTCATCCTCAGACACCAATCCACAGAAAGCTGGAACAGACATGCACACACATATGCTTCAAGGTTATCCATAGAAAATGGCAAGCAGAATATTTTTTTCATTGTCTTTTACAAAAAGCAGTTGAAATGAGGTGTTAAGTAAATATAAAACAAGACTTAAACAACCACAGACACACATTTATTTGTACACTTGTTTATAAATAATGATATTACAGGAGACTCTTGATCGAGGGCTGAGTTACTGAGCATAATGAGCTGTGGCTGATAGGATAGTACAAATATAGTGAGATGAGCTTTGGAATGGGCCATGGATCAAAAAGCCACTGGAGAACAGAATCTGAAACTGCTGGGAAGGTGGTATAGAGAGATTTGCTGGTGGCCTGTGTTGACATCCAGCCAGAAATCCCTTAGTAGTACACAATAACAGAGACTGAGGAGAGGCATTGCTCTGAAAACATCCAACATCTCATGCAAGCAAATTTCTCCAGGTGGAACCATCACATGTTGGCACTGAGGTGCTGCCCATTGCCTAACAAAGAAATTGGGCAAAGCAATTTCACGTTCCTCCAGGACTGGCTGCGCCAACTCACTGTGCATGGTGAAGATCCCAGATAACTCTCATGTGCGTGCCCTGTATGTGCAGCTTTTCCCTGTGCAGCTTTGTCCCTTGCTTGGGGAACTAAGTAGGTTGAGCTTGACAGTATCACATTGGTGCTTTTCTTCCACTTGTGATAGATGGGAACTAGAAAAATGGGGGTGGGGGGGAAGAGAAAGAGGGGTGGAAGGATGTCTTTGTCAATACGACAATAAGAAAAAAACAAAATTAGAAAGTGTTTGGGAAATGTGGGAGACTCCAGTAACTGACTGAGAATTGTCAGTAGATCAGAGACAGAACTGAGGGTGAAGGGAATTGTCCTCAGAGATGGCAATCTACCATCCAATCCTTGTCAATAATGTCTGGGGAAACGACCACAGAGTGAAACAGGTCCTCCCTTCCTGTCCCTTTGGAAAACACAGCCAACAGTACCTTGCTGCTGCCATACTCATGGGAAATGGATGTCAGGAAAGGAGCTGCTAGGGATGACAAACCAGCTGCCTGCTCCCCTGCACAGCTCTCTCTTCAGTCTGAGTCTGTGTGTGCTCCAGATTCTGCTGTCTTGATAGAGGAGCTTGAACAAAAATATCAGGAGGAAACTTACTTGGGTGACTAAGCACTAAAAAATGAACTATAAGATTTATTATAGCCAGCCTGATAAATGAAATTATGTTGAAAAATGAGATTATATACGGGAAAGCTGTTGGCAGCCTAAGGGGAAAAGAAACCTCACTATCAAGTGAAGTTTCTTTTCAATTATTGTTATTAATAAGCTGTGGTTGTAATGATTGGATACAATAAATGTAGGTAGAGGTTACATTAGCTGCTCTGAGACTTCTGATTTTCCCTCTAACCAGTGATCTGCTTCAAGAGAAAAGCAAAATATATTACAGGAGTCCAAAATTTGCTGGTGGATTATTTCCCTGACCCTGTTTTTCCCTTTGACTGTTCAGTGCACAGCATCACAAGCTGCCAGGCTGGCTCAGGGAGCCGCGAGGATGGGGATGCTGGGATGCTGGGATCAGGCAATGCCTGAGGCACAGCTCCCCAGACACCCTCCCACCTAAACCAACAGGCTGTCCCAATTCTTAGTCTGACCATGGCTAAACTGCTTCTTCTGACTGCAGTTAACCTCCACATGAATAAATGCCTCAATCTTTGGAGCATGAGGTACTGACTGTCAGTGTGAATTTTAAAAAAGCTTTTAAAGATAAAGATCTCTGTAGTCTTTTGTTTCACTTTCTGCACATCACACAGGTCCGATGTTTTCAGTGAATGGCTCTGAATTAATGGTGTTTATTCCTTGAGTTAAGAATAAGATCTGAAATAAATGAGTGTGTGTCTAAACAATCCATGCTGAATGTTGCAGACCTGCCAATACATTTGAAAAATCCCATTTACCTGCTCCAGAGAATATTTCATTGTCTTAACCACTAACCCAGCTCCACACTGACAGGCAGGGACAGGAGAGCTGTGCAGTGCCCAGGGTGTTTGGTCTCTCAAATGGCCAGGGCAGGTTCGTGTGGTATATTCCAGATGTGTTCCTGCACTTCCCACTGCATCACTTGCAGACATTTCTGAACAACAGGGAGCAACAGCCAGGGCCAGCTCATGTCTACTGCAAGAATCATTTGCCATAGGCATGAGTTCCTTACATTTCTGCTTTCTGTTCTTCCTCAGAGGTTTATATGTCAATAGTTCCCAAGAAGCTTCAATTGGTTCCCTGGGAGTAAAAAAAAAATCTTTTTTGGTCTTCGAGTAGCTTTTCTTTTCTTAAATCCCCTTTTATGTAGCACTTTGTTCTGCATATTCCTCTTCTTTTTGTCCTCTTTCCATCCTCCTTTAAATTCTCTGCTTTCCTCATGTTTTTCCTGCCACCCTACCACTGATACTATGAAGTTGTACAACAAAGCTACACTTCTTTGCATGATTTAATTTCATATTTGTACTGCATAGAAGACAAGAAGTCCTGCAAAGCCATTAATAAAGTTTAAAATCACAGTGTATCTATATATAAACTCCAATCTGAAATAATACTGTCATTGCTGCTGGGTTCAGTTGCCATGTACTGACAGAGCACTGATAAAACATATGTGATGTATCTCCATCCTTAAAAACACATATAAAAGACCTGTATACCAATGAGACCAATTACTGTTCACTCTGTATAATGAAATGTGCCACAGCCAGCAAGGACTCATTGTGAACAAATTGGTCCCATGTCTCAGGTTCTTCTGGTTCCAGCATCAGAGGAATTCTCAGACAGACCTCTCACTCCCAGCAGTTATTCTGCCATTCCTCGCAGCTGTTTTTATAGCCTGGTCTTGAAAATTTTGCTCATGGAGACTCCACAGGTAGGTCAGGGAACCTACCTGTAGTCTCTCTGCCTTCAGTTTATAACTGAAGGAGGTGGTTTGCCTGAAAATTTGGAAGGCAAAGTAAGTTGGGAAAAAAGAATTCTTATTAGTTTTTGTTTGTTTGTTTGTTTCTTTGACTATAGGGGGCTGAACAACTGGAAGTAAACAGAAGGGGAGCAAAAAAAAAAACCTTTCAAAGAGATATGGCATGCAAACCTCTATCACTTCTGGTTTTGGGTGTTTTTATCCAGAAGGGCTAGTGCTTCAGAGAGACAGCATTTAACTTGCTAGCCAGGAGTTAAAGATCTGCCAGGACTGCCCAGCTAACAAAGCAGCAAGAGAAAAGCAGCACAGATGAATGCAGAGCAGTGCACATGGTGAAGTGACCTTAATTCTATGTTCCAAAGAGCGAGTTCTCGTGTTAGCTTTTGTCACTAGGCATTCTCCTACGTCACTGCAGACAGCACTTTGCAAGATGAAGCTTTCTGTCCCCTGACCAGCAAAAAGACCAGGAAGGGATATTAAACTATCTTTTGGCACTCCATAAGGCTATGGTGTACCCAGTCTTCTGAGAGGCACTGTCCACTGCAAAAATTAGATTTTGCAACTAGAAAGGCTACAGATAAGGAGAGTCAGATTGTTTCCTATTTCTGACCCATCTCTGCTGTAGAAGAAAGCAAAAATATTTGATTTCCTCATTTTGAAACAAGAGATTAAGTGAGGACACAACAGAGATCTAGAAGAACATGACTGATGTGGACCAGGTAGTGAGGGGGTGATTAGTCATTATTTTTCATGAGACTAGAACCACAGGACACTCAATGAAACCATCAAGCAGCAGGTCGAAGACAAATGAAAAAAAAAACCTCTTGCACATGTAGTACCTAATTGCATTGCAGGACATAACATCCTGTTTTATAACATCCTGATTTGTTTGAGTGCCCAAAGTATGAATAAATTCTGAGAGCTCCTACATAGGTTCCTAGAGGAAAGGTCGGTCAAGGACAGTTAGACAACATTACATAGATACAATTTCTAGATGAGAAAGCTTCTAAACTAAAACTTGCTGGAAATTGGAGAAGTATCTTGGAAAAAATACGAATTCAAGATTGGTTTTATGACTTTTTCTTTACTACCAGTGGCTGTAGGAGAAAGACAACACATCAGATGGGGTATATGTATATAGTACAGCTGTTTCTCTTCTATTTCATCAAAATGACTATATATAAAAGCCAGAAATGGGAGATCATATTAGAGTAATTGATACTGATTGTTTCCATGAGAATATCAAACATGCAAAAATAACACTACTTTTCCCCTTAAAGAAAATCTATGTATCTTGAATTGTAAAGAAAGTTCAAACTTTTAAAGTTGGAGGAGTAGACACACGAGAACAATAGACATTTATACGAGTGAGGGAAAAAATGTAGAACACAATGAAGTAGACCTTCTGTGAGGTCGGTATCTGCTCTCCAGTGAAATTCTGAGCTTTTCCATTATTTGCAGCATTGTTAAATTTGCAGCAGGATTAAATTTTGCAAGGAGTCCATAGGGTAAAATGATGACATTTTCATATCTGTCCTTTTTCTCCGTCATCAGGAGTAGGAGGAAAAATTAGACTTTTTTTTCTAAAAGCTGACTGAAGTCAGATGAATTTGGTAGTCAAATCATATAAACTGAGGAAATGCAGAGAAATGAGAAGAAGAATAAAGAATGGAGCACTCATGTACAACTAATCGTTTTCTTCACATTGTTTCTAAAGGTGATGCCAAGTAATTTAAGACAAGCCTAAATCAAGGTATTGCCTTAAGCATCAGCATTTCGTTTCCTTCCAGCTCACATCCCAGCCAGTGCCAAAGATATATTAGGAATCTGATCAACAAGAGACTTGATTTCCATTTTGACAAGGAACTATAATTACTAGAACCATCTTGACAGATAGGTACTGTAAGAAATTAGTATTGCTGGAAGAGAAATTTGTTTCTTCAGCTAAAATAATGAACTGGTTTTACTGGCTGTAGAGGTACTGGTTACCTCAGTGCCTCTTTAACAGATTCTGAGAAAAGACTCTTCAAATTATACATGCCCAGGAAAGATGATAATGTTCATCTCCATTCACAAGACAACTAGATTAATTATTTAAACCTAAAAATTATTGCAGATTATTCAGGTACATACTAGAGATTCTTTCTATCTCCACTGAGTCTTGCAACTTTAGAATGTTGTTGTTTAAAGGTGGTTATTATTTGTAATTTTTGGTATTACACATCTTACTGAAATTTAAATCACATTACCAGATATGAAGATCTAAGTAGTTTCTCAATACAATGCAACATCAAGTTAATTGGCCCAGATACAAAGAACAGTTTTGCTTCCATTTAATGTCTGTATATTTTTAAATCTTTTCAGAGTCTAAAACTCAGGTGTAGGGATAGTTATTTTATTTGGGTTTCTTTCAGCATATTTCAACCTTGTTGAAATGTTTCGGATTTTTTTCTTGGGGAGAATGGGTCATGTATACTTTTTTTTTTTTTTTAATTAAGAGGGAATCCAAATAAATTCCACCAGCTTTTTTCATGGAATTTTCTTGCCCCCAAAGACTTGTATCCTGTTGTCTATGCCCAGACAGAAGGGTGTATGTATATTCAAAAGACTCATTGGAAATGGAAGAAGTTTTCTAAAATAACTTTTTTCAGCTGCATTTTTCTATACTCATGTGATTTGCATTGTTATCAGACCTCATTCATGTCAGAAAAGCAGGAATAGCTTTTATTTTCCAGCAGAAATTTCCATATGGGTCAGCCTTTTTGATCTCGTAATATTCTGCAGCACTGGAGAACAAACAGACAAATTATCATCAACACATGGAAGCTGGAGATAGATAACTGGAAGGTTTTTGGCCCCATTTTTTCTCTTACTCAGCCCAAACTACTTTATTTTTAGATTATGCTACTTAGCAACCCTTCCGTAAATACTCCACTTTTCCCTTTGATTGCAAGTTCATAATTCATTTATATTAACACATTTAAATCCAGAACAGGCCCTCATATAACAAATTGCAGATTTTAATAGTTCTTTGCCATCTCCTGTCTCTTCTTCCATTTATCATCTACCCCACTATTTCTTACCAGGTTTTAATAAACTTTAATCCAATTGGTAGAGCCCTGGATAAGCTTCATGTGCAAAAGTTACAGCACTGAATCTGAACTTCCCCTTTCTTCTATCTTGTGCTAATAGCGGTGGCATTACATGAGTAATGTGTCCATAGGATCCAGGGCTCAGTTCCTAAGCCAAATAAATGTTCTGTCTCCATCAATTTGATGTATTTCATTAGCCTGACCTAGAAAGCAACTCCTGGTGCATCCATATCTTATCTGCAGCTTCTGCACAGACAGCCCAAGGGTGCCAAGCTGTGAGCACAGGCTGGGTCTGTTTTTTTGGTTCTTAGGGGTGTGATAGAGCAAGTTCCTCACAGAGCCTTCAGACTAGTATCTAAACACCAGATTTACTCTAAAAACTGATCAGGAAATTATACAAAACTAAGGGTTGATAACAGCAAGGCTGGAAAGCAATTCCTTTCCTCAGCATTTTTCAACATTCCACCCTTCCAGTCCTCAACTTCTGGGCAGGCAGCTTCAGCTCTGTTCCACCCAGTTCCAGGCCAGATCTCCACCTTCTTACTCTCTCCAGAAATTGGTCATCAAACAATTCCTTTTTTTAAAAAAAACAGCCTTCTTCTACCAGATGGCTTTCCTCGAGGACTTCCATGCCTTGCTAATGCAAGGCTTGTTACCTACTCCTCAGATAGGAGACAACGTTATTCAAATTAGTTTAACAAGATCTTTATTTGCTCTGCAGAAAATATTAAAGTAACATTCAAATATCTAAGGTTCTAGTTAAAAGTAATTCATGATGACCCTTTCTGCTTTTGCAGGTATGTATTTTTCATCAAGCACCATCAAAGTAGCATATAATGCATTTCTGACTTTTTTTGCCCCATTAGAGCAGCACAGTTTCATGCTAGTTTCCAAACTCAGCTGCATCAATTTGTCATACCAACCTTACTTCGATTTTTCCAGCTCACATGAAGAAGTAGCTTTTGATCCTCCTGGGTCAACAGGAGGACAACACTTAATTACAGTTCAGAGTAGTCTTGATCATGTTTTTCCTTCTTTCTGATGAAACCCAAATAAGATCAAAGACTACAGGTCTTATTTTCTGCCATATGGACCCTGTACTGAACAGTTGATTAAAAGTCTTTTTGGCATTAAACAGTTGGCTCCTTTCCTAATATAAAAACAACTTTTGCAAAATTGAAATTTTCCACTAAGAAAACTTTCTGTTTACAATTTGAATAATTGAAATATTATCTTCATTGTACTCAATACTGAAGTTGAACTTCAAGATTCTTCCAGCTTACCCAAAATGTTTCATTCTGAAGCACTTCTACACTTCTAAATTGCGTGTAGTGGTTTGAGTGCCCACTAGAATTATTTACTTTTTTTCTGCTGTGAGATAGAATTAAGAGAAGAGCAAAGCAGGCTCAAAACTTAAAGGGTATAAAGAAACTTTATTTAAATAGAACCGAAAGGAAAGAAAAACAGTTAATAAGAATCACCCTGCCCCCAGTCCTCCCGTCCTTCCTATAGACAATGTATAGAGACAAAATCTGGGACTTAAGTCAGTTTATCACTTCTAAAATAGTTTCTTATCGGTCCTTCTCGGGAGAGGAGTCCCTCTTATCATGGTATAGAGCCTTTTTATAAGAAAAAGTAGTTCTCTTGTGGCTTTAATGTCACACCAAACTTACCGCCCGGGAAAGGAAAAAAAATATATTTGTTTGTGGTGTAAAAAGTCCCTCCCATGTTTGCAGCTTTCCCAGCGCTGCTTTCCATGGGCTTTGTAACTTACTGGGGTGCTGTTTTAAGGATGAGCTGCCCTAGCATATAAACAAGTTCTTTTCATTCATCTCTGGGAGCAGAGGTCCTCCCCTTTCACTCCCAGGGCAAGGTTTTTCATTTCTCTCATCTCCCTCTTTTCTCCGTTTAAGCTTCTCATTGAACTACAGCTACTTTAACA
>VWZU01008887.1:2534472-2571735 GCA_013397095.1 Sterrhoptilus dennistouni | reverse complement strand
CCCTGGAGCCTTTTCTTCTCCAAACTGAACAGCTGCAAATCTTTCAGCCCATCTTCATAGGTGCTTCAAGGCATTCCTCTGGACTTCCTCCAACAGGTACATATTTCTTACGTTGAGGGCCTCAGAGCTGGATGCAATGCTTCAGATGAGATCTCAAGAGAGTTGAGTACAGGGGTAGAATCAAATTCCTCAACATTCCGGTCATTCTGCTTTTGATACAGCTCAGGGTATAGTTGTCTTTGTGAGCTGGGAGCACACATTACTAGGTCCTGTCACTCTTAGAAACAACTCATATTCCCAACTCCTTCTCCTCAGGGCTGCTCTCTATCCATTCTCTGTCCAGCCTGTATCTGTGGTTGGAATTAGCCTGAACAACATGCAAGACCTTGCACTTGGCCTTGATAAACTTCATGAAGTTCATATAGTCCCACTTGTAGAGCCTGTCAAGGTACCTCTGGATGTCATCCCTTCCCTTCTTTAAGTTGGTCACACCACACAGCTTGGAGTCATGGGCAAACATGCTGAGAGTGCACCTAATCTCACTGTCTATGCTGCTGACAAAGATGTCAAACAATGCCAGTCCCAACACTGACCCCTGAGGGACACCACTCATCATTGGTCTCCACTTCAATGCTTTGATTCCTTATCCACTGAGTGGTCCATCCAATCCATGCCTTAGATACAGGGATGTGGTCCAGGAAAGGACCAAATGCTTTACGCAAATCCAGGTAGATGATCTGTTACTCTTCTCTCATCCAACAAGACTGTAAGCTTGTTGAAGAAAGCCACCAAATTTGTTGGACACAAATTGCCATTAGAGAAGCCATGTCAGCTGTCATGAATCACCTCCTTGTTTTCCAAGTGTCTTAGTATAGATTCCAGGAGGTTTTGCTCCATGATATTGCCTGCACCAAGGTGAGGCTGACTGATCTGTTGTTCCTTAGTGCTTCTTTTTTTCTCTTATTAAAAATGAGGTTATGTTTCCTGTTTTCCCTCAGCGGGAACTTCACCTCACCTCCACAACATCTCAGTATAATGTGGGTTAGCAACTTCAACCACCAGTTTCCTCAAGACCCAAGGATGAGTCTCACCAGGTCTCAAGGACTTGTGTACCTTTGGGGTCCTGAGATATTCTAGAACTTTATCTTCTCCTACAGTTGACAGTTCTTCATTCTCCCAGTTACTACTTTTTCTTTCTGCAACTTGAATGGTGTGGCTGCTGCACTTTCTAGTAACGACTAAGGAAAAAAATCACTGAGTATCTCAGCCTTTTCCATGTCTCAGGTAACTAGGTATTTTGTTTTGTTCTGGAGAGGGCTCTGTCTCACTAAATATAATGTTATCTATATATGTGACAGGTCTATAAACTAATATCATCATATGACCCTGAATGATTCACTGCACCTCTAACCAACAACCTAGGACTTATATGGGCATCACTAACACAGAATGAGTCTTCACAGTATAAACAAACCTTGAAAGACTCTCTGTTATTAATGGAAAGAAGATGGATGTGTATTCTCAGTGGGGTGGCAAGTTCATGTTGAAGCTGAGAGAGAGCCTAACACCTGTACTGTCTCTCCAATTCTGTGTCTTAGATGAAATGTGCTACCCATTTTCAAAACATTTAGAATCAAAGAAAACAGCTGTGGAAAATTACTGATTATACTATTTTAACCAGATGGCTAAAGCACAACTTCTCCCCCCCAACTCATTTGCTGTAAGTGATACTTAGATTAACAAGATATTTATTATGGAACAAATTTTCCTTCCTGAAAAATCATTACAGAAAATGTATAATAGCATTTTGAATTAATTCTCTATCATGAAGGGTGGTATCATTTTCCACATATTAAAAGATACAGTGTTAAGTATATTTATTTACTTACCTTTTTTTTTTTCTTTTTTTTTCTTCATGAGTCTTTGCTGTTTGAAAATAGAAGACTGATCTTATTTTCCTCAATACTGGAATTTTGAATTCAAAACAATTTATAGTGTCAGAAATCACCATCCAGTGTTGTGTATAGCTACTTAAGAAAGGCAATTTGATTTTAGAAGTATACAGTATTCATATTTACTTCTCAGTATGAAGTTGGGTGGACTTTTGATTGATATGACCATTAAATACCCTGAGAAAGGGTATTTAGCCCTCTTTTGCCCATTTCAGAAGCTGATGAAATTAGGTTAATGACTTTTTTCACTCTCTCCATGTACTTGTTCCTGCTCATGCACGAGTGTATAAGCAGGTACAGCAGCCTTTTAATGATTATTTTTTCCTTTGATGCCTACATTAGCTACACAGAAAAATAAAATGTTTTCACTCTCTTTTCTCACTAGGCAGCAGCAATAAATTGCATATGAATCCAGATAGATGTAGCGAGTCCTAAGATTATATTAGTTTCCTATTTCATCATCAAATGCCATGGTTTCTTTACTATTAGATAACTGACTGTTCATGTTGGCTCCTCATTGCGCTCAGAAATTATTTTTGCCATTTGCATTAGATAAAAAGACTATATTATGAACTTGTGCAGAAGTCTATACAAGTGTGATACAAATAATACACCCTAACAAGTGTCTGTAGGAATCTTTGTGTGACTATGAGTCATACTTCTTCTTCCCACTACCTTCTTTAAAGGAAATGCCACAAAAATTTTTTGTTATAAGTAATGATAATTTATTATCAGCAACTAGTTAAATATGGAGAAATTTATAACAAAGATTGGGTCATTCATCCATGTCTGTGTGTACACCCAGAAATTACCTACACAATTATAAATCTAAATATATGGTATAAAGTTAGAAAATACAATATCAGCTCAGCTGATATCATCCATAGATGCATCACATAGATTCATATAGATATGTTATCCATACAAGGTATATTTTACCAGTTCACACCTGCTTTTAGAGTAGGTTTTCCCAAGATTCAGTAATTTAATTTAGGTTGCTCTTTTATAATGGCAAAGTCTATTTTATCTTATGCTAAGTAGTTCCTATAAAAGGCTATTCAAATTATTCTGTACTGTCATTACTCAGTGCTTGTAGGCATATTGACTTTGCTGTTAGGGGGATAAGTAGGACTTCACCTAGCATATTTTGGATTTCTAATGTAACTGTTTTTCCCCTAATACTTGTCCTTTGGTTTTCTTCCCTAACCTACTTACTCAGTTTTGAAGGGAACAAATCTGTTTAGTTTACTGTATATTATGCAGGAGAACTTATTCTTGAATCAGAGAATAATTACCTAGAATTATAGATCAGTCACTTCATTAATTTAAAATAAAGAAGGTAAAGTACATATTTCCTACTTTCAAGATCTTAAAATATTTTATTGTGGGACATTTTTCTATTCTTATGGAAACAACTTCAAAGAGCAGAAGAGAGATAAAAGCATGGATTTTATCTGGATTCATATGCAATCTCAAATTATTTAGGAAAATAAAATGACTCATGAGTTACTAAGTGTTATGCCAACACCTTTACTGCTTGTTGTCAGATTTAGAACCACGTAGAGAGAGCATCAAATGTGAAAAAGAACTGGGCAAAAGATAACAGTGTCACAGTTGAAAGCATTCTAGTGTAAAACTGTGATTCTGTAACTGATCGAAGACAATTCAGGTGATCCATCTTTTTGTGCTCTTTATGAGCAAACAGCTTATGAACTTATGAATCAGGCACTGGTCTCACTTCTCTCTGTTATCTTCCCTGATCCCAGCAGTGTATAAAGGTAGCATGTGAAGACAAACATAATGGTACTGTAGGGTTAACCTGGTACCCAGTTAAGATATTGTGAAGGTCCTGAGCAAAGACAATAAGGATATTTGTCTATTCCTCAGTATTCCAGAAAGGAAACAAAAAGAATAGTAGCCTAGACTCCTCCACATCTCACTGTGAAGCAATGTCAAATGTGTGGTTCAGAGCAAATGTTAAATGTAAAGTTAATAAAAAAGCTAAAATAAAATTACTTTGCTATACTAATGCTTTATCCCAGCACTTGGATCAAAGGTGTTGAAAAGTCAGAAATAACCAGGATATGACTTCAGAGAAACTACAGATTCTACACAAAGTATTCTGTGTCAAAAAACAGGAAAAAACAGAAATTGCTGTGTCTCCAGAAAGAAGTAATCATTTCTTTTGAAAGAAGGAGAGGCCAAGCTCATGCAAAAATGCAAAAGTGAAAATGTAAAGCAAAGTAAACATGAAACAAAACAGTCAGAGAAACAAACAATAATTGGAAAAAAATTTATATGGATTTTCCATGAAAACATTCTGCAGGTAGCCTATCAAAATATTTTAAATGCAAAAAATATCTGTATCAACACAAAGAGATAGGACATACCCTCTGTCCGTGAAGATGGGTGAGATAGCAGATTCCCTATTTATATGGTTTATACTCTTTTTCATTCCAGAAAATGAAAGAATTATTTATATGGGCATTAATAACAGCCTTGACCTATGTGTGCCCCCTCTACACCTGCATTTGCTTGAGAGGACGCTTTTTGCTCTAGTAAAAGATATGTATTAAGAGGCATTTGAGCATCAAAGCAGTCTGATATTTTATGCAAACCAGTCTCCAGACCTGCTCAGTTTATTAGTATGAATAGAGTAAAAAAGGACCACTGCCATCTTTGTAACTATAGCAAAATGTATTTTAACACTTCAGAATTTTCCCCTAGAGATGTACCACTTCTTTTTCGAGTCTTCCATAGCAGAAAAGTAATCTAGATGTTTTATTAGGAATGAAGTAGAAGCAGAGTGTATCAATGTATCACGTTTCTCCTGTTACGGAAGATGCATTACAGTCCTCATAATGTAAGTCAATTACTATTCAAATATTTTTTGATTGTGTTAAAATGAAAGAGATCTAATTAGTGTGCGCTGGAAAAAAAAAGCTTTTTGAACCAGGCTTTTTCCTTTTTCTTCTGGTGAAAGACAATTAAAAAAAAAAAAAAAAAAGAAGGAAAAAAAAAGAAAAATAAAAGAGATGAAAGAACAGAAAATGGGTTATGATCATGATCACAAATATAAAATAAAATCTTATATCAGTAGCATAACTAAACAAGATTATATTCTTTTTTCCAGGAAGTAATTTTCTACATTATGATATCAGGTAAAAATTCACAACTTAAAAGTTGTAGATGTATCTTAAGGACTGTTCTGTTTGGTTTAATATTTAGGAAGAACAACTCAGTGACCGTTGAACAAGACAATGTAAAATAAAATATGTAACAGATATATTCACCTCTTTAAAGTGTTATATCAGACTCTAACTGAACTCTAATCACATATTTTTTAGGGACTATGGCAAGTTAAAAGAAATTTATGCTATTCGACAGGAAAATGAAACAAAACAGAGAAAAAACCAACAAAAAAAACCCCCAAAAAACCTCAAAAAACCAAACAAACCAAAAAAACCCCAACCAACCAACCAATTAAAAAACAAACCTAACAAAAAAAACCCCACCAAAATCTCACACCATGCTTTCCTTCAAAGATTTATGTGAAAAAAGGAAGTTACTGTGAGTGTATGTAAAAAAAAAATAATAAAATTCCAGAGTACTCTTATTTTTTCAGCATTTGACATCATCTTGATGAGAATGATTTCTATATTTCTGTGTTTATTTCATTTATCCTTATTTTTTGTGATAAATCAGTGGAATAATACTGAAATTCAAATAAAAATCTAAGAGAACAGTAAACTTCTTTTGTAGAACAGAATAATATAAATGTCATCTACCATAATTACTTTATTTTGTTTTTAAATAAATCCTTTTCATATGATGCTTGGGATTCTGAATATGTTATTTCACAGTATTAACATCTGCAGAATGGGAAGACAAGCTGTGTTATTCCTGAAAGGAAAAGGGCAGTTTTGAAGATGAGAAATGAATTTTGATTAATTTTTTTTCAGTACTGTCCCTGCTGCAGAGGTCAGGGGATGTTTCTAGTCTTCTTCAAAGACTTTTCAAAAAATTTATGCCCCATGGAATTTATCATCAAAGGCTAAGCCATGACTGTTCTAGATAGTCAAGGTGAATAAATGGTGTTAACTGATTTTCACAGAAGAAACGTAATGTTGTACCTCACCAAGGCTGAAGGGGTTTTGAAAAGAAAATCTTTTTAGTGATGCAAAATTCTGTCTTTGCAGTGTGAATCTTATATTTCATCTGACAGAAATAAAAGCATCATCTTCTGCACCTTTCATGTGGACACTACTTCTGGAAGATAGAATCACTTTCTAGATCACGGAAATAGTAAGCCATTTCATCTTTTATACGTTTAACCATTTTGTCCACTATCAAAATAAGATATATGAGTATTTCTCCTTCAGTGAAAAAGTATGCCTTAAAAGAAAAGTATTATTTTACTTAGTGTAATTACTGAAAAAACACAAATATTAAAAGCACAGAATAATAAAGGTGGAAAAGACCTCCTAGATCATTAAGACCAACCTTTGACTGAATATCACTGTGCTAAATAAACCATCGTACAGAGTCCCCCATCCAGTCACTTGAATAATTCCAGGGGTGGTGGTTCCACCACTTCGCTGAACAGCCTATTCCAATGCCTAACTATTATTTTAGTGAAGAAATTCTTTCTGATCTCCAGCTTGAACATCCTCTGGCAGAACTTGAGGCCATTTCTTTTTGTTTTGTTGCTTGTTACCTGGGAGAAGAGGATGACCCCTTTCTTGGCTACAGCTTCCTTTCAGGTGATTGCAAAGAGTGTGGTTCACCCTTGAGACTCCTCTTCTCTAGGTTAAACACCCCAGTCCACTCAGTCATGTGGCGTAGCTTCTAGAACCTTCTGCAGCTCTGCTGCCATTCTCTGGACATGCTCCAACACCTCAATGTCTTTCTTATCATGAAGAGCCCAAAACTGAGCACAGGATTTGAGGTATGTCCTCACCAGTGCTGAGTATAAGGGGACAATCACTGCCCTGGTCCTGCTGGCCACACTATTGCTGATACAGGCTGGGATGCCACTGGCCTTCTTGGCTACCTGGGCACATGTCCAGCTGCTGCTGCCCATCACCCCTGTGTCCTTTTCTGTTGGGCAGTTTTCCATCCTCTCTGTCCCCAGCCTGTAGTGCCACTTGGGGTTATTGTGACCCAGCTGCAGGAGCTGGCACTTCAACCTACTGAACCTCACACTGTCAGCCTTGGCCCATTGATACAGCCTGTCCAGATCCCTCCTCAGGGCCTTTCCACCCACTAGAAGGTCAACCCCCTCTCCCATCTTAGTGTCATCTCTGAACTGTTCCAGTTTTTTCTTAATTTTTAAAATTAAATATAAATCATAAAGTTACCCCCTAAGGTGTTTTAAAAATGAAAAAAATTCATCAGTGGACCATCCCTTTCCTATAGCTAAATAATTCCCCAAAACAAAACAAAAAATCTGGTTTTTTGAAGTCAATGTGTAATGACTGTCTCTCTCCAGTACGTAAATGAAATTGTCCTATCCAATCCAATTTCATTTATGTCATCTTTGCAATAGTTCAGGCTGATTAGTTCTAACAGAATGAAGGTTAATCATCCTAAAAAAGGCATCCTTCCCTTTTCTCCGGAAAGCAGGACAGTGTTTTAAATTGTATATATTTTCATGGTCGTTTCTAGGATGTCTCCTAGAAAACTGATTCAGAAGGCAGCTGTGGTCCAAAAGTAGCAACTGATGAAACATCTGAGAGATATCTCTTCTTGCAGGTGTTAAATGAGTGTTTTCCTTTTCTTACTGTTGAAAAACAGTTTTCTCTTGCAAACAAACTGTGATCAAAAGTTGGTTCTGAAAAAAAGGATTCTGAAGGCTCTGAATCTACTTTTATTAAAACACAAAAACCAAGATCCCATTATTTCCAAAGCAAGTGATATTGTTCATACAAATACGTTTCAGTATTACTTCATATTAAAACACGTCCTAAAATCTACCATTGTAAGAACATTGTCATTGCAATTCATTACAACCTTGAAATCTCATTGAACATTTATGATTTGTAACAATTTAGCCTTATAACCTTTGTGATAATAAATTCTTAAGCACTGTTTCCCCAATTAAAAAAAAAATCAACAAAGTTTTGTAAGGATTTTTATGAATTAAAAATTATATATGGAGTTTACTTTTGAGATTACATTGTTCACAAATATTTGGATAATCATTGAATATAGTAAAACAAACTTGAATCCTAAAAGTATTCTTTTATTTGGTGGAATTATCCTGTCTGTGTAACACAGCATTTCTGATTTGTTATTTCTTAGGCGTTGATAATTTTCTGCTTAAAATATTTTTCATCACTTAAAGAGATGAAAGATCAGATTTAAACAATTAATCAAAAATATAAGAAATACATAAGCATGCTGAACCTTCTAAGAGAATCCTATATAAAAATATTTTTCTCAATGATTTGATTTAAAATTTACATAATTTAATACAACCATTGAAAGCACAATCAGCCTGTGAACACCATTTACACAGAAAAAGATGATAAATTTTTCACTGTGCCATTGAAAGAAAAAATTCAATTTATATAGACAGTGTTGTAAACTCTTAATCAAAGAAGCATTTTTCAATCTATTTCAATCTGACAGTTCTATTAGAGTACACCGTCCAGTTAATACAAGATTATGCTTTGCTTTATTTTTTCCAATTTTAATGAAGTACAAACATGGCACACCTCTTACTCTTGGGAGAATACTACTGTTGATCCTGACATTTCCTGATAGTAAGACTTTGTTTCTCCTTCTGTAAGAAATAGATTCTCTTTGTTTTTGGTACTTAAGATCTTTGTAAATCAAGACAGAAAAAATATAAATGTGGCATTTTTTATTTACTTTTGATCAACATCTAAAGACTTGAAATGAACAAATAAGTCCCGGACTTCTGGTGAAATATTCAGCAGAGCACTAAGGCAAGCTGTAGACCACATTTTACTATGAATTAAACCTATATTCTTGGAAGGTTTACTCATTTTGAAGCAGTAAACACAGAAGGATAATCCATTAAACTATCTTATTTGATTAAAATCTTACCAACACTTGAAATTTTATATCCAAAATGTATGAAAATTCCATTAACACATAGATAAATATACATGTACATATTTAAGTCCTGATGCTCTGTGCTTAGGGTAGATTCATAAATAGCATTATGAAATAATATGTTTAGATGACTCTTAGACATAAACAAGACAATTAATTTTGTGAATTAGAAAGGAAAAGCATAAAAAATTAAACCAATGTTATCAGATTTTTTTTCAGTATTTATTACACACTTCATATTGCTTTTATGATACACACTTTGTATCAACTAAAGGGAATAAAAGGCTTTAACATCTTGTCTTATTATCTTCCAGGAAGCCTGGAACTGCAATTCTTAAGTAAATGGTGACTGGAATATAAAAATATTAACATGAAGAATAAAACCACATTCTTCTTGTTAGTAATAATCAAGCTGATTTAAATAACATTTTCTGGAAAACAAATTTAATTTTAATATGTAACCACAAATGTAAACAAAGTTTTATTCAGGCACAATGAAAGAATGCAGTGCTGAGGCAGCTCTATGGGTATACTATGACATATAATTTGAACAATGCAGCTGCCTGGGTCTATTTCCTTAGCACATGGTAAAAATGAAGTTATACAGTTTGTATTTTAAGACAAGTTAAGGATCATTTGAATTTGATATGGTGTAGGTATGCACACAGCTACTGAACTCCTCAGAAACATGAAGTGGTAATTTATTTATTTAATGCAGAGTTACTGTAGATTATAAAAATGTTCTTTAACAGTAGTAGCTTCACTACATCTATTCCTTATCTATTCCAATAATTCTTTCTTCATGTTCCTCTAGAGATATATAAAGGTAATGGCTTATTTAAGGAGCTTTAAATTAATAAATATATTTTACTTGGTGTTGACCACTAAGGTGAGAAAATTTAGCAGTTGTGGTTGGGAAATGTTGACTATTAACAGAAGGAGAATATGAAATTCGCTAACTATATATGACTGAAACCTTCCAATTTTTCAATGACTGGTCACTGAAAATGCAAAATATGGATAAATAGACACATTTCATGAAATTCTTTAATGTATTCATGAAATGTCTCCATGAATTCAGTCTCTCAAGTCTGTTATTGGTTTCTTCATAATATTCATGTACTTTGTCTACACTTTATTTCTGTATTCTCTAGCAATGTTCATGTCCAGCTGCCATTATATTATAGTTCAGAAATGGCACCTCGTATAGATATTCCCCACCCACCTCCGAGTGGATGGGGAGGTGGCTAGCTCAGTTATTAGGAGGATTTGGAGAGAATTATACCAAGGACGAGATAAAAGATATCAGGAGAGGCCCTTTCCCCGGGACCTTTGTCCCAGGTATTTATTCTTCGAAATTCCAGGGGGGAAAGAGAGAGAACAAGGAAAGGCGAGGCATTATATAGCCCCGGCTCAGGGAATGGTTAGCTGGAGCACAGCCAATGGGGTCAGAGAAGGAAGGAAGGGTCACTCCATGTGGTAAGGAACTCCAGGGGGTCAGAAGGGAGAAACCATTCCCCTAGAGAATTACAACAGCATCTGACAAGTAGTTTTCTATTTTAAGAGACATTTGAATATTAAATTCATAGTAATGAGTCAGAAAAAAATTGAGTCAAGATGTGACTGAACTCCTCCAAAAAGGAAGAGTTTTCTGTGACTCCCAAAAGATCTGTTTCTGGCCTTGTCTTAGCTATGGACAATGGTGAAGCTCATTTGGTCTCCTACATCAGCTGTCAAGCTCATCCATAGGGTCCAAATTTTATCATATCTTATCATACAAGAAATTATCCTACCTAGCAGTTAGCTGCATGGTTATATTGAGTATTCAGGCATCAAACACTTGAGACCCAAAGATTCTTCTGAAAACAAAATATTGAAAATTTACATTTGTAACTTTGTAAATGTGCCTTACAAGCACCAGAGTGTTATCCTTTTAAAACCTGAATGAAGTGGATGCATTTTTTTTCGCATGCTCATATTTTGGGCAAGATTGTGTTCTTATTGTTATACCTGTTATCATCTGAAAAGAAAACTGGTATTGTCAAGAGGAAAGGCTTATGAAATAGGCAAGGTACATGCATGGAGAAAAGATCATGTGGGCCTGGGTGAAAGCACAAGCAATGTTTCTTTATCTGTTGTATGAAGCCATAATAACATTTGGTGACCTATGATTTTATTTTAATTTCCTAATTATATTCTCTTGTGAAATTCTTGTCAAATATTTGAAGGTACATCTATGCTGCTGGGCATTTGGAATAGCTTTGTATGGAAGTACAGTCAAATATAAATGTAAAATACTGTCTGCAGAATATAAGGTAGGAGGAATAGACTTTATTATTACCTTTGAATAGTAGTCTATGTCCCAATATATAAGTAAACCTCAAGTGAACTGAACAATGTACTCCATGTCAAGATTTCCAGGGACCTTCTATATTTCTTCTGCATGGAACAAAGGTTTTTTATTCTGTTCATAATGTAAAGTTTATATTTCAGATTTTATTTGCATAACAATGAATCCACATTCTATCTGCTCATTGAAAATTGCTTTTTTGTTTATGACTTTCTCTTCAGTAGGAAGAAGTATCAATTCATTATTCACGAAATAAAGACTCATTAAAAAAAAAAAAAAAAGAAGAAAAGAAACCAACTATGTTGTGTCTTTAATTTAAAACCTGCTTGAGGGCCCTATGGGGTATATTAAATCTGTCTCATTGCCATATATCTTAATGTACGTTTTGCTTGAAACCAGGTGTTTTGTATATTGAACTTTTTAACACTGCAGGGAGGTAAGTATTCACAGCTGGAGTTTTATGCTTCACACATTTTCATGTTTCAGAACAAGGAGCAACCCCTAGGAAAAACTCCTCCAGCATGAAAAGAGGCAGAACAAAGCGTGTCTGTATCTGGTGGCAGGACATGGATGTGATGAAGTCACAGATCTAGGACTTGCATATAAAATAGTTGCTGGTGTGACCAAGATAAAAAATTGCAAGCAATTGAAGTGTATAGATCAACAATATATGAGATTGTTAGTGTGTAAAAGAGGTGCAAAACAGATTCAAAGAAGGATGAACAGTTTTTGTAACAGACAAAATTAAGAAGACTTGTACTTTTAAACAACATTTGAAGGCTGTCATGTTTACTGAGTTACCAGTTTAACATTTATACTTTGTGTATGTTATTACTCCAAAATCTCCAAATCAGTCTTTCTAGAGGAAGAATATTCTGAAAAATTTTTGACACATAAAATATGAAATGAGTAAATTCACCTTTCTGAAGTAGTAGTTTGAGAGATTAGCATTCTTTCTCTCATACAGGCAAGGAAGAACATTGCTCAATTCTCCAAGTGATTTAAGTTTATCAAAAGAGAAAGAAAACTGCAACTTATTGGGGCACTAGTTCTGCGAAATCACTTCAACAAAACAAAAGTGGACTTCCAGAAGGTAAAAAGTTCTATATGCCATTAACATGCAACTTTGAAGCTGTTTATTTGATAATTGAATTTCAGGTTTTAGTGTACTGGAGAATAATTTCAAAAGACACAGAAACTAGCTTTTTAGTATAGGAAATTAGAAGGTTTTGGGGCTTAGACACAGCATAAGACATTTCCACACCTGTATTTTGATCACATACCAAGTTTATAATCCTTTACCTAATCAGCCAATAGAAAGATTATTTTCCTGCAAAGATTTAGAAGGAAAATATTTTTTCCTGTGTCCTTTGTAGTAACAGCTTCTGGTAACAGAAGTCAAGCTACAGCTACAGGGTGACATTGCACCGGTTAACTTGAAGGTTATGCCTGAAATGATGAAGAAAAGGATAGAGAAATAACATTGTATGAATACCTGGAACAATTGAATAACAGAATAGTCTATTAACAGTAAAAAAGCTACCTGATCTGATAGAAAGTATAATTATTGCATCCTTTACAAATTCAAAATATACAAAATAGAAAGTGTATATTGATAATTAAAATTACTAAAATACTAGTGGGTCTGATCCTTTGGACTCTTGCTGAGGTCAGGGATATTCACATTTTAGGACAAAACTGCATTTTAAAGTTTTGGGTTGTTTTGTGTGTTTGTTTGTTTGTTATGGTGTTGTGTTTCACCCTTCCTTCAGGCCTAAACCAAAGACTACGGAAGTCCATAAGATTGACCCCTGGTCTTGTCTCCCCAGATATACTAATATTTTGTCACTAGTATTTGTGACATTATATCGGTGTCAGTTCCACTGTGGAACTCTCCCTGTTGATAGTAATTCATAGCTTTTCTTCTCTCCGTGGGTGTTGCAGGCACAGTGAGGCAGGGAGAGAGCAAGTACAATGATAAACATAATGATAAATTGTTATGTGTGGTCAATATTATTACTACTTCTGCCACAAATGATTTATTGCATGCAATATTCTATACAAATGGAACTCAAAAACAGAAGGGGAGAGTGGACAATAAACAAAATTATAATCTTATGCAAAAATGGAAAGGCAAATAAGGTAAAAAATTAATCTTGACTCATTGTTATACTGGAGATAAATTTTGGTCCAGACAGAAAAATGCTTTTGAAGTACTTTGCTGTAGACTTAGAATTCATAAAAAAACAGTAAAGTGAAAAATTAGATGACATCTTAGTACAACACTTTCAAAAATAATAAAGATAAATGAAAGAACTTCCTCAGTGTTTTTGTTGTTTGAAGGGTTTTTGTGATGCATGTTTTATATAAGCTTTACTTCCATTTTTCCTATGAGAGGACTTTATATTAGGCTTAAAAAAATGTAAGATGTTAATAAAATCCACTCCGCTGCTAGATTTTCTATTCTACTTAGACTAAACATCTGTCTTACAGGGAGTCCTAAGGCTTTGGCCAAAACCTGGGATGTGTCCATTATTGTAACTCATTGTCACAAATCTCACTACTCTTTCTTTGACTGCCTCTGGTTTTGAAAATGGTTATTTTGTTTTCAAGCCTCAGAGGTAGTCCTTGAGCAAAGCCTATGCCCTTAGGTTGTTGCAGGAGCTCATGTGTTTATAGATGGGTAGGTGGGCTTGTGTTTTGTGTATGTGCATTGGGGAATGTCTGAGGGAGTGGATTTCACCTAGAATTCGGTAATTTGTGTTATAATAATCTAGAACTTTAATAACCTATAATTCTTTCTCTAAGTAAAAACTTCTATACATTTACCTCAATATATGTTTGTCTGAAAAAAAGAGTGCATGAACAAACTTTGCTTAATTTAGGAAGAGAATTGAATCACTATGTGCTTGCAGATATATAGATTTAAAACTTTAAAAAATTGCATTGGTTTCAGAAGACTTATTCTTGATTAACAAAGTGAGGGCAGCATCTAGTCTCAAAATTTTTGACAGCAATTTATTACTCCAAATTTACTTATCTTACAGTGATTGTCCTTTCAAAAATACCTTTATTTTGATTCATCACCCTGTAAAAACTATTCTTGGGATCTATATTCTCAATGCAGTTTTCAGTAAATTGTGAGGAAGCATTGATGAGCTCAAATATATTTGAAACTGTGGTGTATTATATTTGACTGATTCATGTAAACTAGCCTCTTGGAGCAAAAATTACACACTGATGGATACTTAAAATGATTCATAGCAGTAAATAAAACTGCTCCTTTCTGACCCAGGTTCAACTCATTAAATCTCCAGTGGTCATGTTTCTGTGGCAGAAGTGATATTCTATGTAACAATTACCAATTACTTTGGTAAATATAGTTGGTCTGTATAAGAGGACAGCCTCATCTACATAAGACAATGAAGCATTTCCCTGGCATCTGACCCAGAGTGCTTTGCATGTGGTTTTCCTAAAAAATAAATGGCTGAAGAGTGCAAGGAGACCCATTTATTAGACACTACACATTCTCTTTTAAAGTCTTCGAACATAAGAGCTGCTGTCAATCATCTTCCACTGAGTAAGATCTTACCCAGATAAAATGTCTAGAGTGCTAAAATCTTTTTCAACTACTTTTGCACATGGAAAGATGATTCCAGATCTGTCTGTATGAATGTTGGATGGTTGCCACACTTATGTAGCTACTGTAACTGCCAACATTTAATTTTCTTTTAGCTTTATACAGAAAGAGAAAGAAGGGTGGAGGTCTGTGGAAAATGAGAAATCTGAATGTTTTTAAAAGATAAATATATTTAAAATTCAAATATGGTGCTAATTATAAAAAATTATAATTATAATCCATTTTGGCAATGGCATGCTTGTTCCTCTAACCATTTTTATCATCTCAGTCAAAGATAGTTTAAATTTTAGCTGCAGTTTCTTTGTTTAACTGTATTTTTTATGCCTACTTCATTTTCTGGGGAAGAAAAAGTGACATACATAGTTCAGAGGGAGAGCCTGACCCCTTTGTATCATTGTGATCCTGGAATTTAGGATTTCCATTTCTGAATAAGGAATATTTCACCCCTGGTGAAATCACTAGAGCTGAATGACATTGCTTGATAAAGGCCAGAAAGACAGAATTTTAATAAGCGCGGAACTGCAGCTCTAAAATAACTTAGTGTGAAGTTTTACATATGTTTACAATGCTCATTACCCTACATACAAATTTCAAAACAAGACAGACTGTTTACAATGCCTGCAATCAGCTTGGTGTCTTGTAGCTCGTGTACTCCAAGGAATGAAACAATGAAAGCACCCAACAGAAGGGCCCTTCAACATAATCTGTTAACTACAGTTTGTACCAGACCTTGGTAGGAATGGGAGGCCCCTGGCTAATCTTTTTACTTGGCTAAGTGGTTCTAGGCACAGAGTTCACAATAAAATTATAAAAGCTCAAGGGGCCCTTCAAAACCGCATATATTCAGTGCTGAGTCTCCTTATTATAGAGTGAAGGTCAACACTAGTTTGCAATGTTCTCATGTTTGCATACAATGATTTTTCTTTTCATGCATTTGTCAGTGAGGCAGTTAAGATTTTTATTTCACCATTTTATAATGATGGCATTTATAAGATACATATTGATTTTATATCATTAAATATTGTAGTGAAATTTTAGACTAAAAAAGCTTTCAGATTAGATTTATTTTTGGAAATTCAGACACGCAGAAGGTCTTACTAGATTAGATTTTCTGTAGTTTTTCTTCATAATTCTGATGCTGACTATGGCTTTAATGCATTTTTACGCATTTTAATGCATTTTTATGCCATAGTGGTTGGAAATATAAAATTGTGTTTTAAAATTTGTGATAATCCATTCAGTTTTATCATAGATACTCAATGCAGTATGTATGGAGATGACTGAAATTTTCATAGGTACCCTTCTAGTCTGAAAAGTAATAATGTGAAAACACCTTTCATATACTCCTCCTTTCTTATAATTATAAAATTTAGGCCAAACCCTCTGCTGCTGAAGATCAGCCTACATATACTGATGTCAATAGAACTCTATTGATTTATGCTGGCTTGTGGTTTGTGTCAGTGTCTCTTATACCCATAGTTACAATAAGCTTTGCTGTAATCATAACAGGCAGTATTTGTCCAATTAGGCCAACATCTGGTGTAATGCAAAGACTAGGTGTACTAGTTAAGCAGTTAAGCCTTTTTTTTTTTTAAATCTGTGTTAATATGGTTTTTTTCTTAAAAATAGGAGGTGATATTGCTATAAATGCAACCTACCTGTTTTTCACACAATTCTAGTTATAATGGAACTGTTCTCCATATTTGCTTGCTTTGTCTTGCAGACACCATTAGGACCATTCTACTCAAGAGGTTTACGGTGAGTCAACCTGCCCAGAAAGTAACTGGAGCACTGCTGAGAGAGAACATTTACCTAGAAGTACTACCTCTCCTCACAAAGGTGAGCTGTGAAGCTGCTTGGTGTGCTCAAAGTAAAGTGTAATAGCTTTTCCTAAGAGGAATGCCATCCCAATCAGGAAATCTTGATGTCTCAAAAACAAGGGAAGAGTGAGAGTGTGTAGTTTTTCTGTGATCCATTGAAAGGGCTTGAAGACAAATAAAATAACTAACCAAATAAAACACCAATAAAAGAACAAAATCACAATGTTTTTTGAAATAAGGATATTATTTGGTAGTGTACTCTTTGTTTTTCTGATAGCTGGAAATATAGTTTTGTCATGAAATGGCTGTCTTGTATAGAAAATAGTTTTAAGAAACATGAAGGGAACAGTAATGAAAAGCAATTTATTACTGGAAGGATTAACATTAACTTTAAAAAGCATTGCATGTGGAATATAGATTAATATGTAGAATATGTTTTATTAACTTTATTATCAGACTTTCTAGAAAGTAAAAATATAAATGGATTTTTGAAGTACTGAATAAAAATTAAGGATGAAAATTAATGATTCAGAGGATGTCAATTTCTTTCATTAGTATGAAGAACAGTCCACTAAAAAATAGTGATCTTCAAGAATAAAAGGACAGAGAGAAATAATTAATTTGCTTTCTAAATCCTCACGTTCCAAAGTCTGTCAATATCCCAAATAATTAGTCCAAGTGTATGTGCTCCATGGTCATGCTTTAGTAACTTATTTTCACGTAAAACATAGTTAAGGAAAGCCAAGTTTTGTCTTCGTGAGACAAAAATCTCCATATATATATAAACAGAGGTGTCCACTTATTTTTCATCAGCCTGTACTGTACATTATCAGCTGTTGCAGTAAAAACCAGAGATTTTTATTTATTTTATTTATTGCTTAAATGCAGTTCATGCTTTATGAATTTCTATTTAGTTGCAATGATTTTAGAAGCTGAGAAATGATCATTCTCACAGAGGCACTGACACTTAATTGAGATCTGCGTGAAATTATCTTTATTGGTGTGTCTACTTTATTAAGGCAGAATGCAAGAGCACCATTGTCTTACTAGGGCAATTTTTTGTCATTGAAGGACCTCAAAATGAAACAAACCTATTATGGTTAGATACATCTGCATGTATGTCAAAAATTACACTTTCAGATTTTCACCAAATTACACGCAGGATCAGTCTTATTAAGAGCAACAACATAGGCTGTAAAATCCATGGAATGAAAGCTAGTGGAATTTGATCAATCCAACAGAAAAGTAGACAAGGTGGGCGATATAAAGAGAACTTGGGCAAAAAATATATGGCATAGGACTGTATTATCTTTTTCAGGCCTCCTACACTTGCAGCTGTTGCACCAAAGAACTGATGTCAGTAGAACTTTAATTACCTTTCAAATACCTTGTATCTTTTTTTACAGAATGGAAAATACTTTCCATTTCCTGAAAATATAGTTCACATTACCTTAATGAAAAAATAACCACAAACTAGCTGCCACCTAATTTTTCTTTCAGAATAGAGCAGGTAGAAGAAACACTACTAAATAAAAAATGTCACAGTCTAAATATTAGAGTATTTAAAGATATACTTAAAGGCCCTTAAAGACCATTTTTACAATTAACCTTGAACACAAAATTGAAATATAATTTTGAATAGTCCTTCTGAGCTTGATACATCCAAGAGAAAGTGTAACTTTTATTTCCAAGTACAGCTTTTTTTCTAGATTAGACTATTTTCTTGTCTCCATTGGAATAATTCTTTCAATTTCATTTTTTCATTCTATCATTCTTAATGCTCTTCCTCTGATATACTTTCCTTTTTACAGATTTATTTAATGTTTTTATTTTCCTATTTCCCTTTCAACTTCACAGGAACTTGTGGTTCACTTGCTGAAATTTTAGGATTCACATGTCCCTCTGAAATCCTTTGAGCCTTGAGGGATTATTTTCCTCTCATATTCCTCCTAATTAACATCTCAATATCCTGCTGGCTTTTCTTCCAACTACAGCCATGATGACATTTCTATAACCAGAGTAAAAACAGCAGAAGAAACATTTTGCTTTTAATTTTGGCATTCAATGCAAAATTAATTCAGTAAAGAAATCAACTGTACACCATCTAGTGCTGGTTGGAGCATAGTTCAAGAAATCAGAGTGTAACTGAAGTACATCATTTCAAGTGATGTTGGTTTTTTTCAAATAAGTAATTTTTTTATTTACAAATAACAGGTACACTTTTTGCATTTCAGTATTGTTTTTCCTATTACAAGAATTATGTACAGCTTTTAAATCTGCACAGCATATACCACTAGAGAAAATCTGCTTGAGTGCATGCTACAAGAGGGCAGAACAGAAAATTTGTATCTCTGGACCATATAAGGCCATTCAAAAAGCATTAGATTGAAAGGCTCACCAGGGAAGAGAGGTAGACTGTCCCCATCTAGAAGAGAAATTTCTGCCTTGCATAGTTTTATCTCCTAAAAAATGTCAATTTATGGACAGTAATTAAACATAATTTTTTTCACTAGTATGTTTTAATGGTTTTGTGCTCTTACATCACTACAAATCAAGATATCCTTCAGCAAAGTTTGCCATCTTTTGTACTTTAATGAAAACTGAAGAGTAAGTCAATGAATCTAATGCAATATAAAGAGTCTGGATATTTGCTATGTATTTATGAAATATTTAATAACTCTTTTTAAAAGTTCTTAAGGGATCTGTCCATTAGTCATAAATAAAAGAGTTAGCCAACTTTCAGGTATTTAGAAGCTGTGACTGTGAGCTCATATGAGGACACAATACACAAAACCACAGCTTTATCCTCTAAAATTCACTACTTTATTTCAGATTGCCACCAATAACAAAATCACTAGTAGCAGGTGCACCTATGATTAATAAAATGAATATTAGTAAGGTTTTACCAATTGCTATCAACAAACAATAGTATTAAATCAATCAATAGTATGGTAATATCAATTGGTAATAATATCAATTGGTATTGTCATGCAACCAACAGCCACAGCAAATACCTAGAGGCTATTAGAAACTACTACAATTTATCATCAAGGCAACTCATCAAAAATATAACAGATATGCTTATTATAGATTATTTGTATGACTATAAACACAAAAATTAATTGAAATTGATTTCAAAAGGAAACAATTCAAAAAATGAGGGACAAACTGATCTCGGATCAAGAGGTGAAAAGGTAAGGATAGACCAAAATAGACAATCTCCCTTTAAAAATGAGCTATGTCACAGAGTCTGGAATCAGTGAGGCATCCCACCTGGTAAGGTCTCAGACAGAGAGAAAGATTCATTTTTGGAAAAAAAAAAAAGTGCTTTTTTAAACAGCAACATAAGGGAGTGTAGAATATCCTCCTTTGAGAAGCTAATAAAGGTAGTTAATTTCTATTTCTCACCTGTAACAGAGAATATAAGATGATGTTTGCTGTCATTCCTGAAAAATTTTATTTTTTATGCTTTTATGAACAGTTTTTCAGCTCTTCATACAGTGAGTTGTTACTAGAAGCCCATGGTTTTGTGTTGAATTGTGGTACCTCAAGATGTCTTGGTTCCCTACATGCCCTGTCTGCACTTCAAAGAGGCCAGCTGCACTTTTCAAGGGTGTTTCAGCTCCCAGGGTCGTAGTCTTTCTCTGTTACTATTTTTCAGCAAATAATTTCCCCCTTCTAACCAGGCCACATTTATGACTGGTCACATCACCATAGCTGACTTTTTATTTGCTGATGGAATATATTTTGGAGGTATTCAAACCACCAATAGTCTATTTCACCCCAGAAATATTTCTTAACTGAATTTTCTTAGTTTTTGTTGCAATAGAAAAAACAGGACTTTCCTGAAAGTCTCATTTAAGCAGAAGAATTTCTATAGGGATGAATGCAATAAAAGTATGCTGAAGCATTTTTACCTAATTACCTATTACATCTGGTGCTATCCAAACTTTTGCTCTATCTCTAATGTTTCCCATACTGCCTACTTCAGTAAACATTAGTAACTTATGTTCTTGATGTCCGCCTTTTCTTTAATTGAGAGAAACACAGGACAAAGATAAGCATGATGGAATGACCTGAAGGCTTTTTGTCTGTCATAGCATCTCTCAAGGTGTTTGCAAATGATACAGCATCAGTGAATGAGAATAGTTGAGAAACCTAATTTCAAATGAGAAAAAAAGAAAAAGAAAAAAAAAGATATTTTTTTCTTGTTGAAGATGCAGGTTTGAGGCAAGTTGCAGACCAAGGTTCACAGAGCACTTCCTATGTAAAAGAATTTCAATGAAAATTAGAGATTCTTTAAACGTGTTTTTGAAGAAGCCCTTACTTCCTGTGGCTCTTGGACCCTTAAAGAGACTAAAAAATGAGGAAATCATTACGGCTGAAAGCTTCTCTTTCTACAAAGAAAGAAG
The DNA here is from genome assembly GCA_013397095.1 of Sterrhoptilus dennistouni. Taxonomy (NCBI): domain Eukaryota; kingdom Metazoa; phylum Chordata; class Aves; order Passeriformes; family Zosteropidae; genus Sterrhoptilus; species Sterrhoptilus dennistouni. Next base: position 2,550,478 of record VWZU01008887.1, on the reverse strand, counting down.
TAAAAAAAATGTAGCATTTTCTCACATTTGTCGCCTCCCTTCCCCAGGAAAGGATACTAACTTTGTGGAAGCACTAGGTTACACTTCTCAGATACTAGGAAAAACTGTATCTTATATCCATAAGAATAAATATGGGAGAAGATGTGAGGAAAGCTTTAGAAAACTGTCATTCTCTCAGGAAATTGAATCCTACAAGAAACAGTACACCCACCTTGTAAGTGCCAGATTCTCAAGAAAAGAAAGTACATTTGATCAAAATATACCTATTTTCAGACCTTAATTCTGAAAATAAAATTAGAGCTATTTTTTTTAATGGGTCAATACTCCATAAATCCAGATGAAGTTGCTTGTACACCATTCTTTACAACTACACTAAATAATACATAGCATTTAATCTGTACTGAATAGATGGCAGGCTATAAAATATGATTTAGGTTCATCCTTTTGCAGGTTAGACATGATCTAAATTTGGTTGGCTTCTCTCTGACACCTTTCGATGTATTACAACTGAATAAGTCCAGGTTCATGTCCCATATTTCCTTCATTATCTGTAGACCTACAAAAGAAGTAACTTTAAAATTAAAGCAGTTCTATTTTCAGAGGAGATTAATAGTTTTGGTAGTTAAGGTGAATAACTAGTTGCAAAAAACAAGTGTATAAAGTATTCCACAAGAACCAGACCATTATTTATCTGAGAATTAACTGTAATAGAAAATGTAAACGAGCCTGTTCTGTAAAGAATATCAGAAGGACTCTTTACACAGAAGCAAACCCACAGAAGCCTCCACAAGTAACCCCCAATAAGAGCCCTTGATGCAGATAGCGTGTAAAAATGGGTTGAATGAGACAGATTTTGACATTGATGATTCAGGGAAAACTACAATTTCTCAGAATTTCTCCAGTAATATCGACATTCCGTTTTCTGTTAGGGATATTTTTTGTTTCCATTTCGGTGAATTCCATAGGTATTGATTCTGCTATTTAACTTTACCTGAAGAGACAAATGGAGCGGCAGAAAACACTTTCCAAAAATTTGTTAGGTTGGGTAAGTTTGGCCTATATAAGGTGCTTTATATTTTCATTTAGAATTATTTTGAAGAAGAAATTACTGAAAGTAATAAATTATATATTTAGTCCTTTAACTGATTATTGGTTACTTGCATAAATTATCAGTAGAATGATTATATTTATGCACTAATTATCACTGGAAATGGTACTGCATCTGAGAAAACATCATCTCACTTCTGAATTGCTGTGCAATGTAAGATCGGAATGCCATCAGGTCCCCAGGTAACAAATCGTACAGCCATGTTGCAGCATTGCCATATCTGTGACGATCTTTCCTGTTCTCTGGACAGGAGATGGTCATATGGGATGATTATCTTTTCTTAGAGATATAGATATAGATATAGATATAGATATAGATATAGATATAGATTAGATAGATAGATAGATAGATAGATAGATAGATGTCATAGATTTTTAAATTGGTAGACAGACTTTTCTAAACAAAGATATTTGTCAAAAATTTGATTGCTTTTAATTCTACAATGCTGCAATCACTTGAATGAACATTTAATTGTATTCCATTTAGATACTAAGAACAACTTTTTGATCATCCACTAGTATCTTAAAAAAAAAAAAATTGACCATAAGTTTCCAATGTGAAACTTATTGATCAGGTCAGGTTTTCTAAAGTAAATTGACATTTTAAAAGCCATACTCTCAAAGTAGATACGTTACATCAATTTATCTTAATTCTTTAATGAAGTGGTTAAAACTGGAACTTTCTTTTAGAAATAATATAATCTAAAAGTTACTTAATGGCATTTGGATAACAGTAATAGAAGTTTGCAACTCAGCTCAGGAAGCAAAGAGCAGAAAGGACAGCCAAAAACCAGTTCTTGATAGCGGGTTGCTGTATTTATAATTGTGAGTCATTTTTCCCATTAAAATTCTTTTCATTACTTTTTGTATTTAGAAACAATATTGATTGTTTACTTTTTATTTGTCCTCTGCCAAAAGTACGTGTTTATTTGACCCTCTCATTCATTATTCCTGGTGATAAAAGAAGGATGACACATCCAGAAAGATACAGCACAGCTGTTCCATCTTCAACGAGAATTTTAAAAAATAATTATTTTTATCTGGAACAATTCAGAAAATAATATTGAAATATGTCTATAAAGAAATAAGCCTTACTATTCAACTTCTTCAAGAAAACTGAAAATACCTTTGAAATACAAAATAATGAGTACCCAAGAATTTATTAATATTAACACCACATAAAATTAATTTCAAATATATTTGTCTCTCTAGTAAACATCTTTACAAAATATTGAACAGAATACATCTATTTGAACCATTTATATTAGAGTTCTGTGAGGTTAGGATTTAAATTTATAAACAGATTGTTGCAAACAGAAATTAGGGCATTTAAAAATAACAGTGTGCACACGCCTATTTTTATTTCTGGATTTGAGAACTTATTCAAGTGGCAACACTGCTGAAGGCTTTTTCACCCTTTATACATCTATTAATTTCAATGAAATTATTGGTAGGAAAAGCACACAGGGTGCCTTAAGGTCATACATATAAAAAGAAAAAAATCCTTTAGAAATGTGAAATGTTTGAAATAAATTTTTAAAACAATAAAGTCATGTATATCAAAATAATGATTTTTTCACAAATAAGACAAATAAGTTACTCTTCAGGGCATAATTTGTGATGTCGTTTTAATTTAAAAATTCATGTCAGGGAAAATCTCAAGAAATTATGCACAGTATATTAGGAAACAAAGAATTCTTTCAAAGACCAGTTAATGTTATGGAATGAAATTCATTCCAGAAGAAAGGATTAGGACCTTGGTTGACCAAGGAATGCTCTCAGTATGTACTAATGTTTTGTACATAAGAATTAGAAACTTCATGCTAAGATTCTTGGGAAATACAGATGAAAGATGAAAAGTAAATGCAAAAAAAATGCCACTCATAAAACTTATATATTTTTAAACTGCCTATAACCTTTTATTTTGTCTTTTAATTTTGTTATTAAGTTTTCTGAACATTTTAGGATCATTTTGTCTGCAGTCATCATTACTCCCACAGTTTCACTATTTCTGCTCTTTGAAGACTCTCATACAAGAACCTTTTAATACACTGTCATCTTTCTTTTCTCCCGTGGTGAATCTCTCCTCATGAAATAAGTATTTGCCTAATATTGCCACTTCTAATAAGAATGGTTTAATGTAAAAAGGTTAATTAGATTAGCTATGCATATCATGATCAATTAGTCCTCTACCCCTTGTTCTTGACTTCAGTAGCCTTTCTGATCAGTCTGTCTTCAATCATTCCATCTCCCATATAGGTAATTTCCTTCATTTCGCAGTATGTGCCTCATGTTGTATTGCCCCTCAGACTCTTATGCAGCCTCACTGTTTTCTCAAAAAAACAAACAAAAAAAATCCATCATAAAATTAATCTGATATGTCTTTTCTGAGTTTTTGTCTTCCTTTAGAGTCCTCCGGGTGGTGACTTAAAGACCTGTCTTGTCTGCTGCTTCCCCTCATTAAAACTGAAATGACTTCCTGATTACAAATGCCCTCCTGTGGTTCCTTTTCCTTATGTATTCCTACACAGCCAAATTTGTTTCAAATTTATTTGAAGAAGACTTTCTTCACTGGAAATTTTTTTCTCTCCATAGTAAGTATTCCTCCAATATTTCTTCCATTTCCTTATATACATAGATTTATAGAGATATTGAGAACGAGTGATATAGAGGTATAGAAAGATATATGTATATGTATATGTATACATTATATATGTGTATATATGTATATTTTCACTGATCTTTTTTTTTTCTTTCTAAAGTTGTGAAGAATCACCACTAATTTTTTATTCAAGGTAAAATTTTGCATCACATTCTTCACAAACTGATGAGTGTCTCTGGGTCTTTCTGAAAGTAAGGGGATGTGATTTCTCAAATGAGTTTGAAAGAATTTTTCATTTATGGAAAGAAGTAAGACAGCTATTTGCAACAGTCACGTATGTTGAATTGCTCTACCACTAAGAGGTAAGTGTACTTAAATACTTTCCAGTGAAAAGGTCTTGCTTCAAGATATTATTTACTGTTCCATTTCTATATTTGTTTCCAGTTAAGAGTTGTACATGTATGTGTGCTGTAATACAGCAGGGGATTTTTTCTTCTTAGAGTTCTTAGAGTTCAATCTTTATTGACATATGGTACTTAATTCCCACTTAAATCGTTTTAAGAAATGCCTGTGACAATACAAGGAATCCTGGAGTAAATTTTTAGGCCCTCTATATGATATATCTGAATGGTAAACCTTCAAATGAATGGAAAAGTTATTTTTATGACTTGGTGTTATTTTTAATAGTCTTTACTAATTTTTAAGACACTATCTTCACTGAAAAGGTTTTCAGGGAACCAACAGGCTGCCCAGGGAAAAGACTGAGTCACTGTATCTGGAGGCATTTAAAGATGTGTAGACATGACATTAATTTATCATCGTAGTTTAGTGTTGGACTTGGTAGTGTGAGATTAACAATTGGACTCAACCATCTTGAAGGTCTTTTGCAACCTAAATATTTCTATCATTCTATGAATATGTACAAGGGTGTAGTGTTTATGTACAAGGGTGTAGTGCTTATTTCATTCAATGAAATTTTGAGAGGTGTCTCTTTTGGCACTCTTTTTGAGCTTCATGAACCTGACATCTTTGACTAAGTTGTGTATTTGCATATTTCAATTTGCTATTTCAAATCATCTTAACACTTTTTATTATTTCCTGCATTATAGTATATTCTGAAATCTACAGTAGCTGCTAGCTAGTGTACCTATGATAGAAGATTTTATAGAAATATTTAATTATATACAGTAAATGCACTCTAATAATAAGCTTTACCTGTAGGAAGTTTAAGGCCCATTCTCGAAGGAGTCTTAGCCAATTGGAAAGACAGTTTCTATGAAAGCAAAAAATATCATTTTCTGTGTAAAACTGAAAATTAATTTTTAACTCACTAGACTGTACATGCAGTGAATATTGAATAGTAAGTGTTTAATGAGATGCTCCAAAGCAAACACCAAAGTGAGTAGTGCTCCACCTATACACTTGAGAGGGAAAGAAAGACCTCTGCAACTTGTACAGAGGTTTGACCAGATGATGAAAATATAGAATATTGTCCTGGCAGTATTTGTAAAACATTGGAGTTTTGTTTTTTAATCATTATTTTTCTTTTTTGTAAATCTATTTCCCTTAATTATCCGGTACTTAATGCACATAATTTCTTGTCAGTTTGGAGTAAATATAAACCTGTTATCTGTGTCCTTCCAAGTAGATATACCTTTACTCTCCCTTATTGTGCCAGGGTCCCAGCTGGGCTCCTTTACCTTGTTCCCATCTCACAAAACCATTCTGGAACACAAGGGACTGACTTGTCCATAGAGTTCCAGATGGAGTCCAAACAATGGCACTGAGTAAGGAAATTTTTTTACCGATTTCTCTAAGGAAATGCAGCAGAAAATCTGTCTCTCATGTGATATCATCATACTGTGGGGCTCAGTTATCTCACCTACATATTATGTCTTCAAGTCACATTATCTGTAAATTATTTCAAGCAGGCATCTTATCCATCTGCTCCCTCTGACAAAAAGCAGATATTGTTATAAAGTATCTTTATTGTTATAAAGTATCTTCACTTTCTCGTCTCCAAATTTTCAAAACCATCTCTTCTTCAAACAATCTGTTCTATTACATCATTACTTAAACCACTAGGAAGTGTTTCACAGTTCAGAAGCCTGAAGTTTCTGATTTTTATTCAGTGTAGGTTCAACACCAGATCTTACCTTTTGTGGATTCAAAGGAAGAAGTATTTCCTTTTGTCTTTCAGAAATACTTAATTAGTTTGAAGTCTGTGTGATATTCTACTTTTTAGGTTAATGAACCTCACTTTGCTTTCTCCATTTTTTGTTTTGCATTCCTCTGGACCATTTCTAGACTGACAATTTTAACAAGACATTTCTAGACTGACAACACCTCAGACCTTGGTGTAATAAAGCACCCAAACTTCCAGCTCCAGGTTTAACTATGCTAAGACATGACTTGCTTTTTACAACAATATTTAGGTTCCTAGGTATTCTTTCACCTCATCTCAATCTCATTTTTTTCAACAGACTTGCTGTATCTACTTGTCCTGGGTTGTAGTGTAGGAGGTACACAAAGTATTTATTCTATCACCATCTTCATGAACTGTTGAAACCAGGTGGGGCAGTGTTCTTCCCAGGCCCCCTGCCTTTGGGCTATCTTCTGCTAATGGCCCATCAATGCCTTGCCCATGACTCACAGGTAACTCCCTCCAGGAGTTATCTCTGTTTAATGGGCCATCCAGGACTCACTTCATGACTCATCATCCCATTGTGAGATGCTCCACCCAGGGGGAGGAGTCAAGCATTCTCACTTGGATATAATCTGGGATTTGGGACAGTGCAAGCAGCCCTTATCCACTGGATTCCCAGAGGAGCAGAGCTACCAGACCTTTCTACAGGATCAATGCTTCAGGAAGACCATCTCACCTGGACTGCTTCCACCATCCTGCTCAGGTTGTATTCTGACTCTGTCAGTGGTCTTTTGTGTTATTGCATTTATTTTATTTTATTTTACCTTTTTACCTTTCTTCTTATTAAATTGTATTTCTGATTTGGAGCCTCTCACTCATTTTGCTTTCAAATCACAACATCACTTGTCTTGGGATAAGAAGAATAGTTATCCAATTATCCTTTATGTATTGTTTGATTGTGATGGAACAGAGACAAATTACCTTAAATTCGAATGTCTAAGTTTAAGACATGCAAATTTGACTACGTGCATTCTACTTCATATGATGAAGAATGCACGTAGTCAAATGTGCAAAAGTTGCAGGTTCCTCTGCAGCAGCCAGAGCAAACTTTCATCAGCAGTCAACAAAGAAATATCCTTAATATCTCCCAAATTTCCTTTTGTGTTCATAATAATTTTAATGAAAACAACAAATAGAGTGAAATCAAACTCTTAAATATGAATATTTCCTCAAATTGAGAACAAGTAACAACCTTCAATACAGTCTAAGAACATTTTGCTATACTTAACTTAGATTATTTTAATTTTTTCACTGCTTGAGTGAGGCGAGAAGTGGATAAAAAGTTCAAAACTGGGTCCTCAGCAGGGTGACGGAAAATTTTTAACAAAAGAAAGATTTTAAAAGCATAGAGGTTAAGTACCTGGAGTAAACTAGTGGTAGAAGGGTGTGTTCAAGTACTTTTATGCTGCAAACCTTATTTAACAGGTGAATAGATTTTAGGAAACAGATGGACCGTGTTCCATTTAAACATACTTAGAGTCACACAATTCTTTCCTTCTAGTCTCTGCTTTGTGATTTTTCTTTTTCTTTCTTATATGTTTCACTCTTCTTTTCTTAAATCTAGGAAAGTCTTTGCATTATTTCCACATGGTTCTATCCACTGGTACTATTCAGTTTTCATCTGTTTGGGGAAGAATGGAATAATCATTATGCTTGTAAGGATTACTCTTATTAATTTTTTTTGCTGTGAACAAACTTTAATGAACCATGTTTTCCATGTTTCCTTTGCTTGGAAAATATTTGTAACCAGAGAGTGAATATGGTAGTATAATATCAGATACTTCGCTAAATTCATGTTGCAACATGCTCTATTCTCCACTTTCTTTGCTGTCTTCATCATGTACTTCAACAATTGTTCTAAAAGCTTAAATAAAATCTATATCAGGTTAATGATCCTTCAGTTTTCTCAATCACATCTCCATTAAGTAAATATTGATATCCCACTTTCTATTATTTTTTTGACAAAGACAGATTCATTAAATAAAAATACCTTTAATTCATAAATTAAAATACCTTGTTTCTCAATCTATAATTTCCTATACCAGTTTTTCCAATTTTCCTGCACTAAATATCATAGAATCTCCTTTACTCTAAGATCTAAAATCTTTGCTTTTGCCAAAGATGTAATAATTTTTTTCATATGTTAACCTCATTAATTAACCTGCCTGTTCCTTGATGTGCCATGCCTTCAATCTTACTGAAAAGTGAGATAAGCATTCTTCTAAATTTTAGATATTATACAGATTATTTTTAATCTCTACTATATTCTGGCTTCATTTGCATTGTATGCTTGTTCTCTTTTTATTTATATAGCAAAGAAGTTTTATTATTTCTATTAATTTTTCCTTTGTGGCTGTACCATCTTGATTTTGTAGCAATACTCATTTTATCCCTTATGCTTCCTGATGTCTAGGACTTCAGTTTTGTTTTCTGGTCAGTGTTGCATTTGTCTTGGGTTGCAATATGTAACCAAAGATGTGTATTCTATTTTCCATCTGTTGCAACTGGTTGTGGAGGTGTTTTTCCTTATCTCTTGTATAAACCATTCCTCATAACTCCAGGCGGGAGGGGGCGGGTGCCTTCTGATAATGGGCCAGCTGTTAAAACCAGGTGGGGGCAGTATTCTTATCTCTTCCAGAGACCATCCTTCCTCCAGGGGGGTAGCTTCTGTAAATGGGCCATTAAGGCTCACTGCAGGACTTATGACATTAGATCCTCCTGTTATGAGATGCTCCACCCAATGAGGGGAGCCAACTGTTCCTACCTATATAAAAACTGAGAGTCAGAAACACCAGGGCAGCCTGTTTCCACTGGATTTCCCAGAATAAGACCAGACTCATCTCATCACCACTGGATCTTAGAAGGAGACTACAGCCTTCTACAGGATCGTCTCTTCTCCAACAGAACTACATCTGTCACTCCAGGAGGACTTGACTGAACTGCTACTAACACCCTCACTAACAGGAGGTCAAGTCATATTCTGGCTCTGTCAGTGTTCCTAGGATTTTTTCCTGTTTGCTTGGTTTTTCTTCTATATTACTGTATTTGTATTTTTAATATTCCTAGTAAAGAACTGTTACTCCTATTCTCATATCTTTGCCTGGAAGCACCATTAATTACAAGATTATAATAATTTGGTGGGAGGGGTTTACATTCTCCATTCTAAGGGAAGATCCAGCTTCCTTTCCAAACCAAGAGAGCATTCTGTTCCACACAGGCTTTTTTTTTTTTTTTTTTTTTTTTTTTTTTTTTTTTTTTTTTTTTTTTTTTTTGTCTTAATACCACATCTAACTGCTGGGCTGACCCTGCCCTGATGCCAGATGCCCACTTGTCATGTTCCAATGTTGGAACTGCAAGGAGTTCTTTCAGTAATGGATGGTTGGGAACAAAATTAAGCCAAGCAAGGCAAACATTGTATCTGAGAGCCATTTACTGGTAATTAAAAGACAAAATAAAAGGAGCTACTCTACTAAGGAGGTCTAGAGAAGACAGAGAAAGGGGAAGGAAAATGGGAGAGACAGAAAGAGAGACAAGAGACAGAGGGAAAAAGAGGGCTTTACCGCAGGACGTCAGGGAGTGCCGTCAATGTCTTGGGGCGAGACTGTGCACACTGCCTTCCTGGGCACAGCCCCCGTGCTGACAGGTGGCCAGACATAAGGTGAGAGGGGATTAGGTAGGAGGCCCAGGAGCCTGGACAGGGTTGCAGCAAGGATCACGGTGGTGAGCAGGCTCAGTGGGCAGGGTAGGATGCAGGTGACTCAGGCAGGGATGCAAGATGGAGCAGGCAGGGCACTGGTCAGGAGCAGGACAGATGTGAGGGCAAGCAAAGGGCTCCAAAAACAAGTTCAAAAAGCCCCAAACATTGTCAAAAGGCAAAGGACAGCCAGCACCTCGAAGCTTGGGGTGCAGTTAGTTTTTATGCCCCTGGCTCCTCCCCAAGTCCACCTGCCAACAGGAGACCCTTGGCCCAGTCCAATGTCCCAGCACAGTCCATTGCTGAAGACCTTTTGCCATCTGACTGGAGAGTGTCTCTGGGGTACAATGTCTTCAGTGCTCCCCTGCTGCCTGCCTGTCCCATGTCAGACGTGAACTGGTGGCCAGGCAAAGTCTCCGCAGAGACAAGGCTTTGCTCCATCTTCTCCAGGCTGTCTGCTGGACATGGCACATGTGCAACCCCTCCCCAAGTGCCTCTGACAACCATTGTTGAGGGGTAACAAAACTGAATTGTTTCACCACCATAACCATTCTACCACTCCCCTCTTCAGCTGGTCAAGGGAAAGAAAATATAACAAAATATCGAAATTGTGTTGAGATAAGGACAGGGAGAGATCACGTGCCAGTTACTGTCACAGGCAAAGCAGGCTCCACTTGGGGAAATTAGTTAAATTTATTACCAGTCAAATCAGAGCAGGATATTAAGAAATAATTCTTATAACTAGTGAATGCAAAGAATAATTAAGTCTGTGGAAATGATGAAGACAAGTTAGTTCACTCTAATTTCTACCTACATATTTTAGGATAAATAAATAAAACCCAAATCCAAAAAATATCTTCCCCCTCCCTTCTTCCCAGACCTAATTTTACTGCCTGTTTTTTCTACCTCCATCCTCCAGTGGCGCAGGGAAGAATCTGGGGAATGGAGAATGGGGATTGTGGTCAGTTCATTTCACGTTTCTCTGTCGCTCTTTTCTTCTCAAGGAAAGGACTCCTTGCACTCTTCCCCTTCTCCAGTGTAGGGTCCATTCCATGGTGCAAAATTCTCTGTGGATTTCTCCAACATGAGTTCTTCGCACAGGCTGCAGTTCTTCAAAATCTCCTCCAGATTTTGGTCCCTCTCATGGGGTGCAGTCTTTCAGGAGCAGACTGCTCCAGTATGGGTCTCCCATAGGGTCATATATCCTGCCAGGAGCCTTTTCCAATGTGGTCTCCCTTCTCTGTGGGTCCACAGTTCCCATCAGGAGCCTGTTCCAGTGTGGGCTTCCCAAAGGACCTCAGCCTCCTAAAGCATCTACCTGCTCCCTTGTGGGGTCCTCCACAGGCTTCAGGTGGATATTGGCTAAACAGTGAACCTCCATGGGCTGTGGGGGCACTGCTGTCTTCACCACAGGCTGCTGGGGAATATCTTCTCTGTCACCTGGAGCATCCACTCCCTCTTCTTCCTCACTGGCCCTGGTGTCTGCAGAGTTTCGCTCAGATATTCTCTCTCCTCTCTCTGCAGTTGCTGTTGCACAGGAAATCTCCTGCATCCCTGCCCACCACCTCCTTCTTGTACCTGCTGTCCCTGAGGTGCTGCCACCATCACTAATGGGCTCAGCCTTGGCTGTTGGCAGGTCTGTCTTGGAGCTGGCTGGCATTGACTTTTTGTTGGACATGGGCGAAAAATTTCTATCAGCTACTCATGGAAGTCATCCCTGCCACTCTCCTCCACCAGAACGCTGCCACACAATCCCAATACCAAGTGGTTATTAAAATTTTCTTGCTTCTCCTGCAACTTTGTCTTTACTATTTTAATTCTATATACTTAATTTTATTTTTAATTAAAATATCAAGGGCAGAAAATAAGTTATGTTTAAACAGTAAGGCTCAGGAATTGGGCTCCTAAAACTGAGGTAATGCAAATGTGGTAATGCAAAAGTTCTAATTTGATAGTTTTCGGTATCTGTTTTTTGCAATCATCAATTAAAAGAGAAAAGCACTGAAACTTCTGTCAGTACAGTCTAAGTTTACACTGCTGTGTATCCCGGGCCTTCTATTACCAATAGTTTGTATTGAACCTGTAACTTTAGACAAGGCAACTGGAATACAACCAGCTCGGCAATAAGGTGTTCCTGTGGTATGTACTTGTCCCATGAAACTTAATGGTTCATAGAGATGAAAAATAAACATAGGCTATAGTCCACAGGGATGAAAAGTTCATCCTTCTCTTACCACTTAAATAGTTCTAGCAAAATCAAACTGACAAAGACTAAACACAGATTTCAGAAGGGCAGTGAGTTACATTTTTTCTCCCAAAAGTTGTAGTTTTTTTCAGAATTGTATTATGAGCATACTATTGTTATATGTTAAATTTTTTTTATAAGGGTGGTCTTCTGTGTTCATCAGCTCCTTCACTGCTGTTATTTACCTTTAGGAGAAAGAAAAGAGAATATCTTTTTCCACCCTTGTGCCTCCCTCAGTTAATAATATTGCCTCCCACAACCCACAATAAATAAATTTCATGGGAAAGAGCAACCTTCTTAGGAATGCAAGAAATGTTTTTCTTGCATTAACCTTGGTCTGGCTGATTACCTGGCTCAGTTATCACAATGAACATATAGCAATAACCTAGAATAATTATTTCTGGAGTTGCCTATAACTGCACTTCTTACTGCAGTAGTTAATGTGGATAATTTTACAAATAATTAATTCTAGTAACAACAAAATAAAAATTACAGATGAATTCTGGAGCAGTAATTGCTATCTGAAAATAACAATATAATCTCTTCTTATTTTTTTGACCTTCTAGGAGAGGTAGTTTTATTGAAAGTGCGGAAGAGAAACACAGATCTCATTCCAATTATTGAAACTGAGTATTTTGGTTTCCTGGGTTCAGTTGGGCATCTTATTTGCATCCTGACTGTCTGTTGGTAGGAAACTTGGCAACTTTGTTAATGTACTACATATACACAAACAAATTCATGTTTCTCAATGCTCATATTTTCACTAAAGCAACTTTAGGTGCACAATAAGTGACAAAGCTCAGGTAATGTTCAGTCTTGATGAAGAGGTGAAACAACATGGAGTGAAACATATAGTACACTCTCCTCAGAATTGAAACTAGGCCAAAGCCCATAGATCTGCATGTTGGGACACAGGAACAAGTAACATTATGAAAATTCACAATTGTGATAACAATTATTAAATTTGAGGTTCTTGATTCAAGATTCAGATTTAGCCTATTTTGAGTGATTGGAGCAATAGATATTCTATTACAAAGTTGGGGGGGGGTTCCCTAATTTTTTTGTAATTTTACTCTGAAATTAGTATTCACTTGGTAATTTTCTTTGTGACAGCACACACACTGTGGTAATGCTAATAGCTCTTAAAATTAATCATAAATGTTTTAATAGCAAGTACTGAAAATAACCATAAAATAGAGCTACATTCATTGAATTTAAATTAACTGACATTTTCTTTAAAAGCACTGTTTTTAAATTTATAAATATGCCCTCAATATCTCTTTGTTCTAAAATATGCAGAAGATGTTTCTTTACAAATATCAAACCATTAAATACTTGGTCTTTGGGGATATGTTATTAGATTGACAAAATCGTTCTTAATTTACACAATTTTGAATGCATAATTTAGCATGACATTTTTTGATTAAATTCTTGTTATGACAAAAAAAAGGAGAATATTTCCCATATTCTTCTTAAAAAATGGATAATCACTTTATTTTTCTCTTTTCTTTCATATTAAATCAAAGTCATTATTTTTCTCCCATTAATCCCTAGTACCTAAAAGTTTGGATTTTTTTTTCCTTTATTCACAAGGTAATACAGTTTGAAGGGATAGTGAAATATAATACTGTTACCCCCCCAGGGAAGATTATAAACAAAATAGAAGAGCTCAATTACTTTGTCTCAGCCATTTTTCTTAAGGTGCTAATTTGCTAAAGCATTTCTAAATTATTTCATATACTTTGAGTATTGTATTCTGGTATTGGATAAGCTTTTATGAAGAGCTTTAAATGTATCACTAGTAAATGTTTACTCAGTGTTTTGTGTTTGATCTTTTTTGTACAATCCTTATACCAAAGCTGGAATTTATTTTCAATGACTACATATAAATGCAACACACGCTCTGTGTCCTAACAGATGCCATCTGTAAAAGCATTTACTTTAAATTAGTGGAATAAGTAATCAAAAGGGCTTTGTACTTAATGCAGAACTTTTGGTGACTATTAAATACTCATTAGAGGGTGTTTTTGCTGTATGACTGTCAAAATCAGCAGGACGTTTATGTTAGATTTCCTGAGTGGGTCAAGATTGAATATGATTTTACAACTTAAATAACATAAATGAATGCAGGTTATTTCAGAATCTCCAGATGTTCCTTAAACTCCCTGCCCCTAAGCAAAACTTACAGCCAATTTAAATTTTGCAGCAATATTACTGTGCAGATTTTTCCTTCAAACACTTAACAACTCTCTTGTTACGTTCTGCTCATTTGTGCCTCAACTATCACAAATGAAAAAGATGAATGCTATTTTATTGGGAGTTTCTCTCTTTAAAACACGTATTAATAGATTGTTCAGATACATCTATCAAAAAAAGGCTTTTTGTGGGACAAAAGTTCTTTTCAAAAGTTCCTTACAAAATCTTCATAAATGTTCCTTACAAAATCAGGTTGTCTGTCTATATTTCAGATGTCTTGACTAGTCTTAACTGAACTTAATTTAAAAACTAGGTAACTGCTGAAAGCATGTTCTAAAGGTAAATAGAAGCTTATAAGTTAACTGTATAGGCATATGAATTTTCAATATCGTAATAAAGACCTCTACATTCCTATACAAAATTTATGATGTAATGATTTCTTTTTCAGTAAAAGGCACATCTACTTGTTAGTTTTTGAGGGTTTTTTTACACTGTAGAAGCTTATCCTAATTTTAACCTTTGAAGATGGCAACATCTGTTAGTAAGAAAATAATAAATGTGGATCAAGAATCAACTTAGAAAGTGTAATAAAACCTGCTTAAAAGCAGCCTTTAAGCAAGACACTTTTGTAGACAAACTTTAACTTGAAAAAAAACCCAAACAATTCAGAGTTTTTGTTATGATAAGATAAAATGGCCTGATCAAAATTATCTTTGAATACCCAAGCTCCAGTATAAAAACTTCAAAACATTGGAGCTTTTTATAATAAAAACAGTTTTTAATAATCTGGCTTCAAGACAAGATGAAGAATTCATGACAAAAAGAAAATATGCAAGAGAGATAATACCACAGACCATTAACCCTGGTCCCTGTGTCAGCCGAAAGTGTTAGGTCCCAGATCTGGACCTGCAGCAACAGCTCCCACAGTCTTAATTAAAATATAACTGTTCAATATATGTAAGAAGTATTACAACTAGATATTCAAGAGATTCAATTGTTAAGTTAAAATATGGTTTCTTTTAAGTAGTGAATGCTAAGAATAATTAAGTCTGTGGAAATCAAGAAGACAAGTCAGTTCATTCTAATTTCTGTCTACATATTTTAGGATAGTCAATGTCCACATTTTTATTTTCTTCATTAGAACCTAGGATAACTCACTTTGGAACCAGCCTCTTGCTAACAGCATGGTTAGACCAGATCTCGAGGACTTTAGCCAGTTCTGAAAATATCTAAAGACAGAACCAATATGTCCTTTCCAGGCAATGTGTCTTTTTCTTAACTGTTCTTGTGAAAACAGCTTCTCCTATCCAGCCTAAAGTTCCTTTGGTTTGAAATTGTCCTCACAGTCACCTTCTTGCTTCAGGGGGGTGGCTGTGAGGTGCTCTAAATCCATTGCTGCACCAGGCTCTACAAACCTCACTCTCCCAGCCTCTCCTTGTGGGGAAGATACTCCAGTCTTACATCTTGGTGTTTTTCCACTAAACTCACTACACCACATTGATGTCTTTCTGTACTGGGGGTTCCAAACTGGACATAGCATGTGTGAGTGCCAAATGAGACAGATAAAGATTTTCTTTGCTCTCCTAGTGATGCTCCTGCTGATGCAGCCCCAAATGCTTTTTCTGCCAGGGCTTGCTGAAGGTTCATGAGTGGCTTATTGCACCCAGTGCCCATTCTCCAGATCTATTCTTCTGTCAGTCCATGCCAATCCTGATTATTTTTCAAAACTCTGTGAGTTCTGATTTAAACAATCAAAAATATCCCAATCTTCCTCCAAAAGAATCCAAAACAAATGGAAGTAATGCTACAGACCTAACCATTCACCACATAAACCATATTCTTCTATTCTAGAAAAATCCATACTTGATTCTAACCAGGTTATCCAGCTGACTAGAAATAGAGAACATGCAACACTCATTTTTAAGGCACTCAAACTGGTCTCTATATTAAAAAAAA
>VWZU01008887.1:2385472-2534441 GCA_013397095.1 Sterrhoptilus dennistouni | reverse complement strand
AAAAAAAAAAAAAAAGTCCTAGGGGCACTGGATTATTTTTACTTATGTTTCCAGGACATTTTTTACTAAATGATGTAAAGTTTGCAGCTAAATCTTTCTGTTTAAAAGGCAATGAAAGAATTTATGAGAAATCAAATAAGAAGTTTGTCCCGGGGTAGACTCGGTGTGTGTCTCACTGTGTAGAATTACAAAAGTTCATTTCATCTCATTTAGCTACTTCAAGTTGCTCAGGTATCAACCATGTGCTACTGTTGCACAGATATCTACTGCTGAGCAAAATATCAGCAAAAAAAGCAAACACTTTCAATCAAATAAAAAAATATTATTAGTATAATTAAAAGAAAATGAAGCACAGAATCAATTTCAATTAGTCTCAGTTGTAGGAGAGTTTATACCAGCTCCTAACTGCTTTCTAAATGTCTGTCCTAACTATGATGTTATAAGATATTATGTGGAAAACATGTAGAAAACACAGTGTCTATCCTGAATACTGATAGTGGCTGATTAATTGAAACAGGTTGTGGAAGATTATAATTTTTTTCATTCCCTGTGAAACAGCTACTTGTAATGGAGAGTAAAGTCATCTTATTGTGCTTTTTTCCTCTATTACTCCAACATTCCTTTCTTGCCTCTCAATACTTGTTTTGGAAAAAAAAAAAGGAACCAACGAGAAATCACATCCTTAAATATTTATGATTGCTTAGGCCACATATTAAGCCATTTCAACCCAATTTAAAGGTAATTCTTTCCCGTGAGACCATTAAGTATAGCAGGCTCAATTTATTTGGTTTTACTATTAATGCTGGAGTCTGAAGAAAAATCATCCTCATTGATCCAAGACAATAGTTGCTGGTCAGTGCATGGACAGGTCAGACTTGAAGTAATGCCTTTAGAAAACAGAAACAATGTCTCCATAAACATAGGGACAGGAACCCTCTCTGGAATATGCATGGAGATATTATATAATCAGATGTAAAGGGACCTTTTATGAAAAGTGGGAGTTTTAATTCCTTTAAGTTCATCTGGGACTCAAACCTGACTAGACCTAAATGCACTTAAAGCTCAAAACATGAGAGAAAAGTAGTTATCAGCAGTACATAAAACCTAAGTTTTGTGGTGGTAGTGGTGGTTTTGATTTTTTATCTTTTTTTTTCCCAATTAAAATTATTTCAGAAATCCAAATTTTTGCAGTCAATATAGTATACTGTTAAAAAAGCCCAATTTTTAAAACTATTGATCAAGAGTCTACTGCTAGGTGGACAGTTTAACATTCCCCACTCTAATGTATTTAGATTCCTCTTCAAATAAAATGTTGTTCCAAAATATGGAAGAATAACAAAAATTATATCCAAGAACTGTAATTGCCTGTCTTGTTGAACTGAGTTTTCAGTCTTACATTAGTTAAAATCAAGCTTGGTCTGTGCACTATCTAGTACCTGTTTACAGATACAGAAGATTTCAACTGATATTTTAAAAATCCTACAGCTACTTGTATATGTATGTTTATATATGTACAAATGTAAGAGTGATGTGTTGAAAGGGAATTCCATTTGAGCTCCTGTAAAGAAGGGTCATACGAAACTGAAATAAATACATTTTGAAATAGAGGACACCTTTCTGTACAGATTTTAGCACCAAGTTACCATGATTGACATATTTATTTGTGTGTCGATAATGCCTTTCAAAATGGCATAATGCAAATATTTTGCACTAAGTAAATATTGTTTCATTTGAGGATAGAAGAAACATACAGTCAACAGAAAAACATACTGGATGTAAAGAAATACGGGAAAACTGAAAGTAAACACCTTTTTTTTTGCATAAATTTTGTCCATATTAAGTCTATTAAACTATTTTTGTTTAGTTTGTTTTTTTTCTTCTTCATAGTTATCGTGTATGTTTGAATAAATGTTTTTGGGCTATGTGTCAGAGTACATGTTATCTGAATGAGAACTTTGAAAGAAAAACAACTTTTATAGTTCTAGATCAGCCACATGTGTGGGGTTTTTCATTATTAGTTATTGTCATTTTTTACCTGCTTTAACATTATTAGAGAGGTTATTTTCTGAAATATTAATGATGTACTAACCAATTTCTGCTGCTTCAGCAAAAGTAGGTCACTGCAAAATTGAGCCCTAAAATAGTCTGAATATTTTGTCAAATATAGGATACAGGTGGCCAGTCTACACATATTTATCAAAAGTAGACCAGGTCACTTTTGTGCAGGGCAAGTGTTTGTAGAAAGCATTTCCTTTTCCTGAAAGTGAGATTTAACTACTAGTTGTCAAAAATATTATTGCCAGATGAAAAACAAATTCAATAACCTCCCTCCAACTTCTCTCATCTACATTTTTATAATGTTAAAATTTGTATTCCAGGGTAACGATGAGAAAGCATATGGAAGTGCCATGCTTGGATAGTACAAATGGAACTTTATATTTCTTTTGGTTTCAGTTTTCAGTTCTGAGACTCCATTGAGTCCACTTATTAGAGCAAGGAAATCTCCACACACAAAAAAAAAAAAAAAAAAAAAAAAAAAAAAAAAAAAAAAAAAAAAAAAAAAAAGAGGGGAACAAATTATTTAATATTTTTTGTGGCTCCCCAAGATAAATAGTGATGGTGATGACGATGATGATTGTATATCCTGTTTCAAGAAAGCTGGTGAGCTTTGTTTCAAGGTTTAGTAAGTACTATGACACAATGAGGGCAGAAAACAAATTTCTCCTTATTTATTTAGGTCTTCTTCTCTGTCTACTTGTATCTACTTCAATTTTTTCATTCTCAGATATTTCTTCAGAAAACATATAGTCTCTATTTTTTAATATTTTCATTGAATATTAAAGAGAAAGAAATAAAGATTTTTAAAGGTTATTCAGACTGTTATAGCCAAATATTGCCTCATACTTCAGTGACTTATACCTAGACTAGTTTGCAAAACATCCTTAGATGGGTAGAATTGACATGACTACGACTCATTTAATACAAGTCCCTCAGAGACAAAGTTAAAGAAAAGGATTAGGCAGGAGATATCAGGCCATAGACAAGTAACAGAACACTATGATAGAGGTCTGAAAAAAGGTGAAAATTATTATTTAAATAACTCCATTTGAAAAATTGATTTATAAAATTCTCTGAATAGAGGTTCAGTAGCCTCCTGTGTCAGTAACCCAGCTTGATTAATCAAGTACATGCTCACATATATACACTTTATTTTTTTTCTTCCTAAAGGTGAAGGATTTCCTGGGCTGTTCTTAGTTACTTAAATCCAAGAAAACTATTAAGTGAAATTCAAGAGAATTTTTTTATTTGGTGGAATCAATTTATTAGTTCATTAGTTCTTTTATCAAGATGTTCCCTTTTTAAAAGAGACTCCTTTTAAAATTTAGAAGGTAAGTAGAAAAAGAAAAAGATATTAACTTTTCATTGCATCAGATCTTGATTATTTCTGGCACTACAGTCATCTTAAACTTCTGCTTAATGTATAATAATTGTGTCATACATTCGTGTACATATACTTAATAAAATTAATCAATGAACTTTTATCATCAAAGTTTTGTTAAGATACATTTATTTAATAAGTAGGATTTATTTTAGCTCCTCTGATTTTACTTTTTTCTTAAACTTTTTCAAGGATAAGAAATAGAGAAGTCAAAGGGAAATAAATTCTTGGATTGTATAATGATAAAGAACCACACAGAGCTCCTTCATGTGCAACTGTCGCAGAACCATAGAAAAGATCTCCAAAACCGAGTCCAAACATTACCTGGCACTGCCAAGTCCAGAGCTAAACCATATCCCCAAATGCCACATTTACACATCTCTTAAGTACCTGCAAGGACTCCATCTCTTTCCTGGGTAGTCTGTTCAGTGTTGTCAGTGCTTGACAATCCATTTGGTAAATAAGTTTTCCCTAATATCCAATCTAAACCTTGTCTAGTGCAACTTGAGGTTGTTTGGTTTTGTCCTTTCACTTGTGACTTGAGAGAAGAGACTGACCCCCAGGTGGCTACATTCTCCTTTAAGGTAATTGTAGAGATCAATAAAGTTTCCCCTGAGCCTCCTTTTCTCCAGGCTGAACAACTCCTGCTCCTTCAGGCATTCTTCATAACACTTATTCTTGGTTACATGGGAAGACAAAAAGTCAGAGCCCCAGAAGCCCCCCTTCCTCCTTCTTCCCTTCTCCTCATATGGTGAGGTGCCATACCATGGTGCCTTATGGTATGAGAAATTCCTCTGGTCAGTTGAGGTCAGCTGTCCTGGCTCTGTCCCCTCTCAACTCCTTGTACACCCCCAGCCTGATGCCTGGTGGGATGAGAGGCAGAAAAAGCCTTGACTGTGCAAGTGCTTCTCAACAAAAACTAACACAGATTTAACAGCACTGTTTTCATCACAAACCCAAAACATGGCTCCCTACCACATACTACGGAGAAAATTAACTTTACCCCACCCAAAATTAGTACACTTGATCTTATTCCATTTCATTAGTCTCCAGGAAAAGAAAAGTAACATATGCAACAGATATAAGTTATACTTCAATGGTATAGATGATCTTCACATATTTGTATGATGCATTGAACTTTCAATCCCTTTTTTGATTAACATAACTTCTGAATTCCAGAGTAGCTATTCACACTTGATAATTTTATATTTGCTTTCCAAAAGTTCTCTCCATTATTAGGCTAAAATTTAATGTATTTTATTTTCTTTGAGTTTATGTAAATTAATTGGTTTATTATGCTTTTCCTGAAGAGTGAGAACAAATGGATACCAATAAAAAAAGCAATCACTTCTTTCATAATTAAGATTGAAATTAAAAAATATTTCATTCTTGAATTACTCTCCCTAGATTCTAAATATTTTCCCTGTGGCTCAGAAAAATTAATAGCCCGAAGTCAAAAAACAGTTTTTCCACGAAGACAAAATAAGTGTGTAGATCTTCTGTATTCCTCTAAATTTTATGTGAAGACTATTTTCAGCCTAATGTTATTGGTGAGATAAAATTTTCTTCCTTTAAAGGATATTATATGGCTACAAAACTGCTCACCTATAATTCTATTTTCTGCTTCATTATTTATGGATTTAATTCAATAGCTGGTTTAAATCAGTTTTACTTCAAATTCCTTAGATTATATTGCCATATGACTGATACTTGAAGTCAATAGTAAAGGTTCACTGCAAAAATGACAGGTATTAGAGAAAAATAAATGTCAGTTTTATAATAAAGTTGGTTTAAAATGAATGATGAAGGTATTGCACTTAAAAAACCCTCAGGTCCAAAACTGACAACTATATAAACAATCAGCCAAATTGGCTAATCCTCAGTCGAGTGTTGAATGGCTGTAGTGTATAGGAAATATCATTATATCTTCCACTTCTTTTGGTAGAACAACATTCAGTTCTCCCAGTAAATGACGCATCTACACAATAAGCTGATCAATAGAGCTACAAAACTGTCTCTGATATGCTTCAAGTAATATACCATTTTCTTTTTTTATTCAAAACTGCTGCATTCAGGAACAGATGGGTTATCACTTTTTTTAAGTCATGAGTATAACATCAGCAAAGTATTAATAGTATAATAATTGATCTGTCATCAGAAGGCTTAACCTTCTTAAGTTGGTGAAACAGATGTCTAGGGTCATAAAAACAAAACTTTTTTTTTTTTTTTTAATAAACCATCTGAATTGTTTAGGCCTAACCATTTAGGCCCAAGGCCTAACTCAGGTGTAGATTTAAAAATACAGTGACAAAAAAAGAAAGAAAAAAACACTGGCTATCATATAAATGTGCATTATCTTATATTTTGTTTAGCTGTTGATTTGTCTCTTAAAACAAACAACCAACTATTTCCTTCCAACTGCCCAGGCAGAATATTTAGGCTTCAAAAGCTGTAGCTTCATTTAGAATTTCTTTCTAAACAAAGATTCCTAAGTGTGTGTTTCAGCAGCTGTCTTGTCAGGTTTCTGAAAGAGAAAAATTAAAGCTCTACTATATTTATTCCATGTCTTCTCAGTGAGTGATCTGAGAGTTAATTTTATTTTCTGTTTATCAGGAATAAGGCTTATCAAAGACGCCGTATGTAAGTAATTATGAGAAACTGTCACACAGATGGTGGATAATAATGTGTAGCTAGGGAGGATAATTTCTTCCTTTTGACAAGCAAAGAGAAATGGCATTTGACTTCTCTTCAGAAATGATAACACACGGTTCTTGACAGAGATAGTCTGCTTCCATTTTTCTTAGCAATGGAAGTCTAATGTTGATAATAGTCTGCTTCCATTTACCTAAGGAAAGGAGACCTAATACTGGTAATCAACCTGTCTTTTGGAGAGATGTTCATTGCCCCTCTTCACTTGAAAGTTTTATTACCTTTCAAATTCCTAAGTGGTTACTCTGCCTTTGGGATTGTGGAGTTGAGCTTGGCAGGAAGGAAATGGGCACTGAACTATGTTTACATTGTTTACATTGAGAGGGCTTAGAGAATGAATATAGCAAAACTTATCTTTACTACTGTTCAGATGCCTTTCTTCTATACAATAAGAATAAGAATATTCTTATTCTTCTGGAATATCTGTAAAACTTGCAGATCTTTTGGGATATTTGAGCATGTTGGTATTTTCTGGATTTTACTGACAAAGATTAATAAAAAAGTGAAATTGTAGTCAGCGTGTATGGTCACATGTTCAAATTAATTTGTTTATTGGGGAGCTTGTGTCCAGTGTCTCTGGAAGGGCATTAATTTCTCCCATGGTGAAGGCTGAGACAAACCTTTCAGTGACTTGTTACCCTGAATTTTCTTGCTTTCGAGTCTTTGAACCTTTACACCAAGGTTCTCACGCAGCTTCATGTAAACTATATGTATTTTTAGAATTTATCTATGTGTTTGCATATTTCTTCTGTAGGAAGAGGAATGTGACTGATGGTGATGTTCACCAATGATGTTCATGAGGTGGTAAACTTTTTAGCCAAACTTTGGCTTTTTGTACAAAGTGTATATAAGTTGATGGAGTTGGAAATTAAATTAGAACTTTTGCTGCTTGACCTGCTGCTGTCTGCTTGTTTTTTGTGTGTCTGAAACAGCGACATCGACTCTGTTTTATTCTCACTGACCCAAAGGTGCCTGCTCCTGCCAAGCCAAAAACAAGCTTCCTGAAAGTCAACAAGCAGATTTTAAGCAGGACTGGAACCATCTCCAAGATATTTTTGTAATGTTAATCAGAAAAGGTACTTTAGAGGACAGAGATTCCAAAAGAAGTTGTATTGGTAACTTGAACATTTTGTCTTAGATTTTTTATGTTACTACTATTTTGAATCTTTGTTTGATTTTGTGTTCCAGGTAAGTAGGTACTTCTGTTTTTGAAATGTATGTCCAGCTTGTCATGAACAATTGATTGTCAGCATTTGCTTTAACTTAAATAAAGCTGTCCAGACTTTCTAAATATTTCCAGATTGAGAATGACTCTGATACCTAGAGATGATTTTACCAACTCTATAATTCCCGTTTATGATTCCCATCACCCTAAATTATTCTATGAAATCAGTAAGCTACTATTTTTGGTTTCACAGTTTCATTTTCAAATACAGATATCTATGTTGTTACTCTGGTTTTAACCATTTCTGGTTAAAAAAAAGAATTTACCTATGGAGAAGGTAGAGGCAGGGAAGCAGTAAGGAAGGTAAGGAAGTCAAAGTCAGACACACTGGCCCTCCATGTCTCATAGAAGTCTAAAGGAAATATAAGAATACAAAACTTCAAGAACACTTACACTACTCCTTCTCTCTGTTCAGTCAATTGCATCAGAGATTCAGGGCCTCACATTGGATTCCTGAGACTTCTTCCAGTATCAGTTTTGGTAACTTAATTTTCCCCAGGAAGTTCCATCCTCCCACTTCTAAAGTGCTTGATGTTCAAAAGGAAGAGAGATATCTGGAAGAGATAAAAAAAGATGGATCCTTGCAATTAATTAAATCTATATTTATATTTTATTATGTCATGGTCACTTCTGTTATAACGGTTGAGAGGAAAATATTTGAAAAAGAATTATAACATTTTCAAAACTTCTGAAGTTTGCATAAATCAGCCTTGATACTGCGGTGAATGCTTATTCAATCAAAGGCAGTAAATCAAATGATGGCAAGGGTGAGAATGAGAGTTAAAAAATGTTTTGGGCCCCCAGCTATGTGTGTAGTTCTGTACACTACGTGTAAGCTCACTAGCAAGCAGAAATTGTTAAATAAGGGAGTAGTTAGTAGAAGGAAAAGGTTATCTTCAATGAATGGTGAACATTACACGTTTAAATGTCATCCTGGGCTTCAGTGAAGCTTTTGTACTCAGCGAGAGGGCTAACAAATCCTTAATAAATACTGCTAAAAACATGAGATAAGGTGTCACTCGAGAAAAATAAACAAGTTTTCTTACCAAGAAGTTAGATGGGGAACATTCAAGTGATAACACTTTAATGAGAAAGAAAAAATTGCTCTTTTCCATAATCTTGTTTTCCTTTGTGTTGTCTGTCTACTTTCTCTCAACAAGAAATCCATGTTTTGTTAAGTCACTTCATTAATCTTTTGAGAGCAAGAATAGAAAGCTCATAGAACACATGCTGTTGTTTCAGAGTTTCTTAGGTGTGTTGATAAGACCCCAAGCTAGTGTTTATTCCTGATTATCCAAAACTTGATACAGTCCTTGCAGCTGCCAAAAACTGAGTTATGGAAGGACTTTACAATTCACAATACAGAGTAACATGAATTATATTGTAGATTTCTGTAGATACAAACTATCATATGTGGATGTGTCTTATGACATTTGAACTCCGGCCTTCTAAAAATTGTCATAGTGCAATTATAACAAGCAGAATATCCCAAAAGACAGGAGCTATATATAAAATCAGATAATTCTTGGATCTAAGCTTAAATAAGTTAAGGCATTCTAACGTGTACTATAGCAGAAATTATAGAATCAAAGAGTATCCTGAGTTGGAAGAGACCTATAATGATCACAGAATCAGAGATTTAATGAGGTTGGAAAAAACCTCTGAGATAATTGAATTCAACTTATGACAGAACACAGCCTTGTCAACTAGACCATGGAGTGCCACGTTCAGTCTATCCTTAAACACTTTCAGGGACAGTGACTCCACCACCTCCCTGAGTAGCCCATTCCAATGTCTAATTATCCTTTCTGTGAAGAAATTCTTCCTAATATCCTAAGCCTGCCCTGTCACAGATTAAGACTATGTCCTCTCAACCTATTGCTTGTTGCCTGGGAGAAGAGGCAAACCCCCACCTGACTAAAGCCTGCTTTCAGCCAGTTGTAGAGAGTAATAAGGCCACCCCCCGAACCTCCTTTTCTCAAGACTAAACAAATCTAGCTCCCTCAGCTGCTCCTCACAAGACCTGTGCTCCAGACCCTTCACCCTCTCTGTTGCCCTTCTCTGGGTTCCCTCCAGCACATCAATGTCCTTCCTGGATTGAGCCACCCAGAACTGAACACAGGGCTCATGCTGTGGCCCCACCAGTGGTGTGTACAAGGGGATAATCACTGCCCTGCTCCTGCTGGCCACACTGTTGTTGGTACAGGCCAGGATGCCATTGGCCTTCTCGGCTACCTGGGCACACTGGTAGCTCATGTTCAGTGGCAGTCAACCAGCACTCCCAGCTCCTTCTCTGCTGAGTTATTTTCCAGCCCCTCTCTCTTCAATCTATCATGCTATAAGGGGTTATTGTGGCCAAAGTGCAGGACCTGGAATTCGGTCTTTTTAAACCTCATACCACTGGCCTCAGCCCATCAATCCAGCTGGTCCAGATCCCTCTGAAGAGCCCTCCTACCCTTGAGCAGATTGACATTCCCACTCAGTTTGTTGTCATCCACAAATTTACTAAGGGTAGAATCAATCCTCTCATCCAGATCATCAATAAAGAGATTGAATAGGGCTGAGCCCAATAATGATCCCTAGGGAACACCTCTAGTGACCAGAGACAAAATGGATTCCATTCGTCACCACTTATGGAGCCCATCCAGCCAGTCAGTTCTTTACCTAGTGAAGAGTGAACATGTCCAAGCTGCGGGCTGCCAGATTTCAAGCAGTATGCCATAGAAGATGGTGCCAATGGTTATGCTGAAGTCCAGATAGACAACATCCACAGGTCATTGAGTCCAGCACCTGGGTATTTACAGCACAACTCAAAAACCACCATGTCCCTGAGAACATTGTCCAAGTTCTTGACAGGCTTGGTGCCATGACCTCCCTGGAGAACCTGTTCCACTGTTCCAGTGCCCAACCACCTTCTAGGTGAAGGACCTTTTCCTGATATCCAATCTAAACCTCCCTTGACACAGCTGCATGCCATTCCCTTGGATCCCGTCACTAATCACTGCGGAAAAAAGGTCAGTGTCTTCCTCTCCACTTCTCCTCACAAGAGAGTTGCAGACTGCAATGAGATCTCCCCACAGTGTCCTCTTCTCTGAGCTGAATCATCCAAGTAACCTTGTCTGCTCTTCATAAACAACCCCTCTAGATCCTTCACCATCTTCATGCCCCTTCTTCAGATGCTCTCTAATAGTATTAGATCCTTCTTATATTGTGGCACACAAAACTGCACATGATCCAGAGAGTTATTTCTGGAAACACTTTAATGGCCATCTTTTGCTTAGCCACTAACTTTAGTGCAATCATCTTATAAACAGCTATTAGTAAAATGAAACACTTGTGAAAATTTTTGAAAAAAAGGTGGTGCTCACAAGGAATAGTAAGTAGTGGACATGGAATATGGACTCCACATAAAGGCTAAGGAATTTTGCTTCTATTTCTTCCTAATCACAATATTTTGCAGTAAATGTGAAAGAAAGTACAGACAATGTCATAGACACATAACAAAACATGAACAAAACCTCTAAAGGTAAAAGTCTCTTAACACTGTAAGAGTTTTTCTTAATAAGATAAATAGAGGAAGTCACTCAATTACAGCGAAAAGACCAAGCTGTTTCTCCCAAAGAGTAGCTAGACTCATTAAAAAACCGAGTGGATCCTTTGTGTGTACTGTTTTCCAAGCAGAAACAAGACTAAAATTCAGCTAGAAAAACCAAGAAGTTTTAAATAAAGTGGATGAAATCCTGTCTACCAAAGGAAAAACTATTCACGAAATAAGTAAGTCACTAGAGCAGAAATTAACAGCCTAACAATTAATTGTGGGAACAACACTGCATGAAAGTAAAGCATGAGTTTCATTGGTTTTTCTACCACAAATTTAGCTGCTGAACATGAGGATTGTTACTTGTTACATCCAGAGATGAATGAATAATTAAAAGAAAAAACCAACAATGAATAATTTATTCAATGAACTTGGCTGGGTTATTTTTTCTACAGCCTAATTATCACAACTTTCTTAAATGTATTCATTATGCAAATTAATTCAGCTAATAGTCATTTACATTCTTACGAGATTGGATTTAATTATTGAAAGGGTATATTGCTTCTAGTGTTTTTGACTGGTCAAAAAAAGTCAAACAAAATTGCTTATATCACCTGATTGGATAAATAAATAACCAGTTAGTGAAACTGTACAGCAGTATAATTATCACCATGTATAGCCAAATACGAGCTTTGAAATACACCTTTTAAATAGTTATGCTGATATGTCAACCCTCAGACATTTCCTTTCAAGAAGCAAAAACAAATAATACAAAATTTGAAATAAAAAATATTTTTGTAGCTCCAAGTCTCCATCTACTTTCTGGAAGATGACAGGATTTCTTGAGGAAATGAACCTTGTATATTTACCCTGTCAGAGTGCTAAGAAACTGTTGCTTACCACTCTTACAAGCATAACTCTTGAGCAGAGGGACCATTGGTATGACCCAGGACAGTTCTAACAGTTTAGTAACTCAAACTCCAATGCAATGAAATATGATCCTTTAAAACTGCTGCTTATGACAAAAAAAACCAAAAAACAAAACAAAACAAAAAAACAACCAACAAACAAACAAAAAAACCAAACAAAAAAACCACACCAAAAATTATTACTATTATAGTACGTGAAAAAGGGCTAGAAATAAAAAATATTTCAAGACTTATCTGTCAATGGTTTTTCTTCTAAGCTACCTCTGTTTTTCACCAAAGCACATCTCTTAAGCATAGTCAAATATGTTTCTACTCATGACTGGCAACAACTTCATTAGGTGATTACCTTGTCAAGTTCTACTACACTCATTTGCAGAAATTTCGAGTTTGAGCTTTAACAGTAATGTCTCAGAAACAAATTGTTTGCTCACCCATTACCAGAAACAAGAGGCTTCTCTTTGGGTCTTATAGTTCCCATGATAATTAATGCTTACCTTTGAAAAAATGTCAGAAGTTAAACAACATATACAAAAAATAACCTAATGGTTTGATCTGCTAGATTTTATATTTCATCCCTATAAGTAGAATTATTTGTTGGTAGTATTGTCATAGCTGCTCTGAGACATTTATCATTTTTTAAGCATATAGAAGCATGAACAATTTTTAACTTTTTGTAACAGCTAGTGGTAGATGCTTTCGTAATTCAAAACTCATAATAGCCTGTATCCGATCTCAAAAACTAAGTAACAAGTTCATGAAAAAGCCTCAACTAATAAAATTTCTGCCAGATGATAAAGTGAGAAGCAAAACAAAACTGATTTCCTTTAATATAGAGCATCAAGTTCTCTTGATTTTCAGTGGTTTAGGGAATTCGGAATTCTTAACGCTGCATGTCATTTGCAGTTAAAAGGTATTGTGAAGAAAGGCAAAGAATGCCACAGCTGAAAACTTGAGCTCATTTGAGCTGTTGGAGTTTTATTTAAAGGCAAAACTGTTAGACTGAAGCAGAAAACATTTTACTGCATTTCATAGTAAAAGCAGATTCTTACTTGATCTGTAAAGTCTTTTTGAGCCTTGGCTAAGAACTAATTTATCTAGTTAGTAGGAGAGTAGTCCATGTTGCTGTGGTGTAGGTCACATGAAGTTTTTTAAGTGTTCTAAACTCTTCAGAAATATTTATTCAAATTACCCATACATTTCTAGAAGAGGACCTGAAGGCAACTTATCAACACAATATTGGCCATGTTGGATAAATGCAATGCTGGTAAAACCCAGAGACTGAGAAAGCAGACACAACGATCTGTCATTAACACCTCTGAAGAATTTGTGTTAAGCCAAGATTTCTCCACTAATGTGCACTATTGTTTCGGTTTTGTGCAATGTACATGAATTTCAAAAGAGGTGTATGTCACTTGTAGGGTCAATGTTCTCTTAGTCTCTGCCTGATATTAAGTATGACAAACAGGTTTTAAGTTCTCTTTTAAATTGTTTTCTATTTAACTGTATAGCATGTACAAAGTAATGTACAAAGTACTTATAACCAAAAAAGAGGACTGAGTTTTGACCAAATAATCACATCAGAATCCCATAACAAGACCTAACACTGACCTTAAAAATTCAATGAGCCAGGCAGACTTTACATGCCTGTTTTCCACAGACAGTGCAAGATGAAAGAAATTAATTTAAAGTATGTTAAAGTGTAAAGCTTTATGCTTTTTGGTTTTAATCCTATTTTTAAATGATGCAGAGCAATAGAGAAATCAATAACATATGGACTTACCTGATTGACTCCTTGGCAAACAGTCCCTTGTTTTTAGATATATTTTTATAGAAATAAATGAGGATGTCTTACAAATGTGCAGTTTACTATTTTAATACACAATTTATGAGATTCATTATTTCAGTTTCCAAAAGTAGTTTGTAGGACATAAGACAGCATTACTTATTCAAATGTGTGCCACTATTCACAATAAATTCAATAAAAGTAATAAAATATGTAGTTTACTTTTTACACCTCAACAACCTTTTCTATCCTAGAAATAAAAGTCTTAAAAAGTGGGAAAGAAACATTTTGACAACACCAGAGTAGTCTGAAACAGGCCAGTGGATGGGTAGTTCAGACTGTCAGTAGTTATGGTGGAAAACACATTAACTTCCAACAACGCAATAATGTGACCTTATACTTGTAGAGAAAGTTTCATCCTAAAAGATACTATAGAGAGTTACTAAGTACATAATTTTGTTTGCTGAAAAATGGACTCAAAATCAAATGGAAAACATTGCCATTTAATGAATGGGGCAGCAGATCAGAAGCCAGGAAACTTCAGTTCTGTTGTGAGTTTTGACAACGGCCTCCTGCATGTTTTTTAACAAGTCATAGATCTCCTGTGGTTTTTCCCTGATCCTTTGCATTTCTGACCTCCTTACAAGGTTCTTATTCCAGAGACTGGATATTTCGATACTGCATACAGCAAGTAGTCAAAGAGACAGGATTCAGCTTAATCAGGTCCTCTGTTCCTCCCCAAAAAAGTACTGTAAAAAGCAGAGTAAGGTAACTTACAATGAATTTTATGTACGTGTGTGTGTTTTATTTTTTTGCAGAAAGTCCTACTAGTTCTTGGTTTAACTAGTATTTCTGCACATTGCTACTAGCGTCAATAGTATGGTGGAAAATAGTTTAAAAGAAAGTTTCTTATGTAAGAAATTTAAGTAAAGATCTAAAGCTGCAAGCTCCTATAGCTTGGGAAAAAAAATCAACACATTATATTGTCTCAGATTTAAAAAAAATAAATTAATTATATATTTCTGTATTACCAAAAAGGGTAAAATTCACAAGGTCATTGAATAATGAGAGAAAATTACCATTAGAATATCCAGGTGAAAGAAGTCTGCTAAGAGTGTTTTTTTCATTTTAATTGTTCAAGTAAAATATTTTAGATGCATTTAAGGCATTTTCAACTATGAATGTCTCCTAGGTTATAAGGCTTCTTGAAAGATAAAGAAGTTATTCACCAAAGCTGTTATGACCTTGTGCTCTATGTACTAGATGATTTCTTAGAAGTTTAAGAGCTGCATTTGGCGCGTGCGAGGAAATGATAAGGTATCGTTAGAGTAACATATATAATTTATATTCAATATTAATATGCATTATGATCTCTTTAGAACAATATAAAATGACAAATAGAAAGAGTCTGAAGTGGTTGCATGATTACTCAGAAACATCTTCAGACTTGAAAGATATAGATGATGTCAGTAGGTGTATCTTGGCTCTGCTTTCCCCCAAAATGATGCTGTATCATAGGAAAGGCTATTTTATTTCAAATGCATTGTTTTTGCCAGAGCCTGAATATGAGACATTTCATTTATTGTTTTAAATTACTAGATGAGATGTAAAATGTTTTTGTAACTGGAGAGGAAGAATAGTAAGGTAACTCCTTGCTCCTACAAAAATACAATACATGAAAATCAAGCCCAAATAAACACAAATCACAGAGTGCACTGCATAAAGAATGATAAAATGCTACAGTTCCACATGGATTATTATAAAAGTACTTGGAGGGAAAAATAAACAAAAACCAAACCAAAATCAAAAAGCAAAATGAAACCAAACACAAACCCAGCAATAAATAGAAGCATATATAAAGTTCAGAGGAAGTAATTGGATAGATGAAAGACGAAAAGGATTGGAAGATTTTTATTTATTAATGATATATTTGTTTGGGTTTGGCTTTTATAGCTATGCATTTTTACTACAATACCATCTTTTGACAAAAATTAGGAATTACATTATCTTATTTCAAAATTCATACAGATATTTATATTAGAGTTATATTTTAATTGATGTAATTAATTTAATCATCATCTTTAATTAATTAATTTTCTCATGATCTGTAGGAAATATGGCATTCTCAAATTGAATTTTTATATATAGAGCCCTTGCATTATGTAGATTAGAGGAAAAGATTTTTTTTTTCCTGGGGAGAAATGTTTAATTATTGTGTTTTAGAGATCAGTAGCAAAAGTGTAACCATTAAATTCACTAATTTAAGCAAATTTAAAGAGAATTTAAAGCGATTGGGGAGACACAGGAAATTGAGAAGTGGAAGTTGCAGCAGTAATGCCTAAAGCAATGTCTAGGGATAAGCTTCTAGCTGGCTAAGATCAGGATTAGTAGTTAAAAAGCACATGTGACACTGCCATACATTTCTGATCATGAAGAATTAAATGACACCTTTAGACAATCAGAAGGAACCTCACTTTACAGGCCTGGCTCCTTGTGGGGGACTGCAACCACCCCATTATCTGCAGGAGGGACAAGACAGCAGGGCACAAATATTAAGGAAGTTTCACGAGTGATATCTCTGGTTTTTAGGTTTTCTTCTGACCCAAGATTTCGAGGCTGGTGGTTCGAGTGCTTTTCCCTCTCTGACCTCTGAAGGTTTTGGGTCTGAGTCTGTGCTCAGTGTGAGAATGATGTGGAGTCTCAAGGTCTTGGTTTTCTTGGTTTCTCGCGTTGTTTATTAATTCTTATCTTGCAAGTTTCTGTGTGTCTGGCCAAGATGTTCACAGCAGCTCGGACATGATGTGACTCCTCCTGTGATGGGAGGTCACTGCTTTTATACAGATAGCTACATACCCATTATTTACCGTTCCATACCAGTACCTATCACCTATACTAACAGGGTCATTTCTACTTTGCCCCAATCCTATCAAACTACCTTGTGCCCATGTCACTGCAGAAGATGGATGCCAAGGGAGAAGAAGAAGGACTCAGGATTCCACCCTAATTCCACCATCTTGTCCCCTTGCATCTACGTTCTAAAAACCTAAAACTACAAAACTTTCTACACAGTGATAAACTACACTACTATCTGTTACACATTTGTGACTTGCAATTCTTCTCTGCTTAGAAGTTTTTCACATGGACCAAAATCAAAGACTGTATCTTCCTGGGCTCTGCCAGGCAAAATCCTTGCACAGACCCCAGACCCTCTTTCTCGGATCCCAGGTCTCTCTACTGAGGTCTGTGACCATCCAGGGCACCCAGAGGGATGCCCTGGACTCCAACAGTGATAGAGGAGCTGACACGAAGAAGTAGTCTTCTGGACCTCTTACTTACATAAATATAGTAAAATATTGTGATGGTTTACATTATAATCACTTTCCTACTTTCCCCTGCTGATACGTTAAGCTGAAAACTTTTATTTCATGAGCAACAGTTAACACTTGCACAGTATCTGCAAAGTGTTGTTATGGATATAAATAGCATTTTTTTTCAGATACAGAGGGGGTTTTTCTGTAATAAATAAATTAAAAGTATTTTTCACCTTGGAAAATAGCATTATTGTAGGCAATAGTTACTGTGAATTTAAAGACTGACAGGGTTTTTTTCCCATTCAGACTTGAATTCTACACACAAATTTTTAACAATTGGGCAGATGGATTGTAAATGTCCCATCTTCTAATAATTTTTGACAAAGCATGTAAAAAGTAAAAAGTTACATACATTTACTAACACAAATATTTATAAACAAAGACATATGAATTCACTGATATCTTAAAATTCGACGCTGAAGAAATAAATGTCTGGTTAGTTAAGCAATTTACACAAGCTTGTTCAAGATATGTTTTAGTACTTCATTAGTGCTCTGATCGCTGTTCCTACTCTCTTTGGCAGCAGTCTTTCTCATTTATTTTTTATACTGCAGTAGCTTCCTCATGTCTCATACACCCCTCTTTAAACTGTCAGCTACAGCTATGACAGACAGTTTAGTCTAGTGAATAGGACATGGGAATGTGCCTAAAACTCCTTGACTGGTGTTTTGACAGCTAAATATAGGTTTATGGGTCTATGTGCAAAAGGGACAGGGGAAATATATTCCCATGGTAGTTTCTATAAGTTGGTCAAATTTTGTTCATGTAATTGCTTAACTTTTTTTTATTGCAGCTACTTAGCTGGGATACTCTATGGGTACCCCCTGTGGTAATTTTGGCAACAATTAAAGTAATATATCAGGCATTACACAATCGGTAATAGAGTATCCCAAAATGGATCTAAGAAGATTAAGTGTTGGACAATGATGTCCATGTGGTAGTCTGCATATATTGTTAGAGAGAAGAACTTTGACAAACATCCCCCTGATCCTTGCTAAAAGGATGTGGTTTATATTTATTAAAAGTGGCAAACATGAATGGGGCAGGAGGGGGAAGCATGAATATTTTAAATTTCTTATTGAAACTAAAGAGCAAATAATGCCTCAAAAATATTTTTGTTTATGAAAAATCTCTGACTTGAAAATGCTATTTTAATACTTATTTTTTTCAATTTCAGTATAAGCCATGAATAATTCCTTCCTCTTGATTCCAGGGAATCAAAACTAATTAATAGTAATTAGTTATTAATTAATAGTAATTACTAATACTAGTGATAAAGGAGAGATAGAAAGGGCTTTATCCTGACTATAGTAAAGGAGACCCCACTACGCATATCTGTGAGCACTCATCCTACTGGTGACAGAGAGTAAACCTTGTAAAGCTCCTGTAATGTCAGCTGAAGTTGCTTCAACTACCTGCACATTTTCTGCAGGCAAAATATTGTGTGAGTGCTTTGTAATTTGTTTTTAGGTAAAATCAGACACATTGAATCAGGTCACAAATTGAACTTTTTGAGCTGCCTCAGCAGAATAAATATCATTCAAACTACTCCCACACCAGTTTTGATCACTTCAATTCCCTTTGTGGTATCATCCTCAGTCATTTAACCAAGCTTAGCAGAAAGCAAAGGATCTTTGATCTTTGGAGTTAGAGTTTTTGCTTTCCTTTGCTTCTTTCCTTCAGGTTGAACGTGAGGAAATGTCTTCTTTGGTACAGAAGCTTACTCACCTAACATAATGCTGACATCCAGTGAACAGTTGACAATACCACTTATTAATACCAGCTAACATCTTTAGAAATTCTGGGCTGGATTGAAATGGAATTACTTACATGATAATAGTTCTATTTGAATATGCTAATAAAGATATATGATGTTGTAGCTACCCAGAACGGAGGCAGAGAGGCAGCCTGTGAGATTTTCTTTCAAAAAGCCAACACAAATTGACAGCAGTGCTCCTGATTATATAGTGCTTTCTGAAGGACACCTGACCCAGGCATTCTTCATCCATGTCATGTACGAAATAACTGTAGTTGGACTGACTGGGTAATGCGGTACTAGGAAAAGGTTAGAGACATATTTCAGGGAGTATTAAAGAACTCCAAAGTTATTTGTCTCAAAAGAAATTGTGTTATTTTTAGCAGTGGTCCTCCTTTCCCTACAGACAACTGCGATTTCTTTCCCTGACCATTCTCTTTCCATTTTGAAGTTAATCTCTTTTGTTTGGAACAGCCAACTTGAGAAGGCAATTGAATACAGAATAGAGATACTAAACACTATTCTTGTAAATTGCATTAAAGTGTATGCATCTGTCTCTTTTATAAAACTCCTGGCTACACAGAACAGCTGTAATCTGAATTAGTAGATGGCTGTTGATATGGTGAGAATGAACAAGAGAAGGGTTTTTAAACCAGGTATAGACATAAGAAGATATCAGTGAATTGCACAGTGGGTTCCGGGTATTAGTTGTGTGCCATGAATAATTTTAGCAAAATAAATTGAATTAATTTACTTAACTTTTTTGCTGAATGAAACTCTCAGTATGAAAAGAACTAATTTTAAATCAGGTTCATAAATTTAATAGAAGACCAATATAGATCTTCTGTAAGGACAAAAACTGAAGAGATATTTTGTTCTATTAATAAATACAAGGTCTCAGGGATTAAAGAGCTGCACTGACCATATATATTTTTTCAAGAAAATAATATATTTTTTTTATTTATCTTAAAAACTGACATAACAATACTGATGCTATTTCACATAGTGGTGTTCTGAAATATTCCTACTTACACTAGGTTTAGGATGCGGTCATGTCAGCCACCAGAAGTGATACCATTGTCATCATCAAAGATAGTTTCCAAATTACATTTGCAGATCTAAACACATAAACAAGTGAATGATTCTTTTTGCAATAGAGAAAGAACAGATATGTTAAATAAGGATAAATTTGTAAACATTTATTTTCCCAACCCTGATAATTTTTCTTTCTATAGTTCTATTCATATACTTTCAAAAAAATTAACTGTTTACAATCTTGATCATGAGTCCACAAAATACATTATTAAATCTGTCTCCTATCTTAAAATATTATGTCAAACTAATTATTTCTACTGAAAACATCAATTTTTGTCAGAGCACTTATGTCTAAAAGGACCTTATTATCATTGTGCTGTTTTAACTATCAGAAAGTAAATTTCCTTAGAGCAGAATAAATTTTTTTCCATATAAGGTAAAATTTGCCTGTTACCTTATCTTTAAGATAGGCTGTTTCATCTGATGATTGATCCACATATTTTGTTTATTTGACCTCTTCTACTTGCATGTTTTTCCTTAAAAGTAAGTCACAAAGCAATGGGCTTGGGCATTTCTGACTATCTTTAAGTGGTATGCCTGGATTTCAAACTGTATCTTACAGAACACAAAAAAAAGTGCAAGAAAGTATGTAATTCTTATTTCAACAGAGAAAATAATGTTGTGATCTCTAAGCTTGCCTTATTCAGACTTATTGCAAAATCAAACAACAAGTAAACAACTATAAACAGAACCCCCAAACCAAAGCAAGCAACCAATCATTAATTTTAGCTTTGGTTTGTATCTCTATTTTCTGAATGTCATGAACACAAATATTCTCTATGTGTATCTACAACCCATGTGAGCTAAAATCAGCTTTGAAGAATTTAAAACCGGACTGAAATATTATTAATTTACTAAGAAATATTTATTCCAGATGGATTTTTCAGTAATAGCTAAAATACAGTAAAACCAAAATGCGAAATGTCTCACTCTTATTGTAGTCTCAGTATGATTCCATCAAAATTCAGAAGTTACATACATTGAGAATGTATATTTATTTCTGATGCTATTTGCATACTTTCAGTCCATGTCAGTTAAATCTTTAGTATGTAATTTTAATAAAATCTGGATTTTTACATCAAATATGTCCTGTTATATATGCCTCTCTCCTCCTTCCTTCCTTCCTTGCCTCCATCATCCCCAAAAACCTAAGGAAACAAAATAAACTTGAACCCTGCTAAGATTACCTTCTACAACTTGATTAAATAAGCATTTAGTTGTTGATACAACTGGCTGGTTGACGATTGACACTCTAAGTCTCCTCTGTTAACAGTTTGTTATCATAAGCATTGTAACCAATTAGTGTCAAGCCTTGTTTGCCCAAGATTAATTTTCCAATATCTGAAGTTCAGAATCAGTTTTTCCTGAAATTAATAAGAACACTTGGAGTACTTTAACTAAGTATATAGCTTTGAAGCTAAATCCTCTGGCAAGGAAATAGTGTTGGTGGGCTTTGGGTTTTTTCTGGTTTGAGTACACATTTATAAATAGCTTAGTCTGTATGAGCTAAAAATTTGGAAAAGTAATTCAATGTTCTATAGATACCAACTTATTTTCTAGAAAAGTTTTTCAAAAATTTTAATAATTTTTGATTTAAAGGATAGAAATATGGTCAGCAGTTCACAAATGGAAAAAAAAATTTGAAAGTCAATATCAGTTATGTCCATCTTCATTATTCTAACTACATTGAAATAGGTAATTTTTAATTAGTTTCAGATGAGCAGTTTGACTCCTTATTAGACACCACCAATGAATGTTCAGTTCTTAAAGGTACAAAAATCTTTATATTGCAACAATTATTTTTAAGAACGCAAGGTTGATTCTTTTTTTGGTTGCATGATTGATTTTTAATTGAAAATGTTAGTACATTGAAGCCAATAAATTCAGTTTCACAAAAATAAAAAAAATAAATTTGAGGATTAGTAAAACTCTCAATAGAAATGTTTGAGCTGTTTCATTCATTCAGAGAGTTTAGAACAGCCTACTTGAATAAGCTTCAACTTCTTTTTCCATCATGTACAAAACAGGCATGTGAATCTTGTTTTCTATTATGTCTGATAAGAAAAGAAAACTAATACACCAGATAAGAAAAGAAAATTAACTCATATTACAGGATAAGGATATGTTTAACTGTTTGTGACTATTTGGCTATTTGGAATCTGGCGTAGAGTGTCTTGTTTAATAATTAGATAGCTAAGTGGAATGTGTTTGTATATGTGCATATATGTAATATATATTTATTTATATATATATGCGTGTTTGTGTGTGTGCTAATAATGCATATGCATTCAAAATATAATTTAGGACTTGGTTGAAATACAAAGAAAAGAAAATGCATGATTATACACACCTACCTCCACACACACCATCCTCCTCCCTTGAAATGCAATTTTGCTTTTGGCCAGATGCACATTTTAATTGTTGTCTAAAATTAGATCAGTCAATAGAGTATCATGCCTAAAGCTGTTACTTATTGTAATAACCGTGACTATTATTTTGACATTATTCCTGTTGTTGTTATTATTATGAGATTAACAGAATATGTTATTTTATGGCATATTATGTAGTTATAGCAATGGAGTATGTCTTCAGTTTGGACAATTGTTCACGATTTCATATGAATAGTTCAGGTCTGGCCTCAGCCAATCTTAGTCAACAGTGGGACTGTGAAGAATTTCTACATGTAAGAGGAGTGACATCTTCTTTCTTTCCTTGAAATACAAGCTGGGAAAAAAGAATGGTTGAGGATCAAGGTGGGTTCCTATATGTGATTGCAGGTGTCTCACACTGAGTACCACTCCAAGCCTTTCTCACTGGTGCACCAGAACCACATTGAAAGAAAGGCCTGGTGAGTACCTGCACCTATTGAATATGTTTAATATTGCCACACCTCAGTCTTTTGTCCCTTTCTTCCGAAAAGAAAAAGAAAAAGAAAGAAAGGGAAAAAAAAAAAAAAGCTATGTAGGAGTCAGATAAGCAGTGGATCAAAAGGAGATGTATGAGATTTAGCCATCAAGAGGTTTTTCTGTATCTTCAGATA
Source organism: Sterrhoptilus dennistouni (assembly GCA_013397095.1). Classification (NCBI taxonomy): domain Eukaryota; kingdom Metazoa; phylum Chordata; class Aves; order Passeriformes; family Zosteropidae; genus Sterrhoptilus; species Sterrhoptilus dennistouni. Next base: position 2,511,556 of record VWZU01008887.1, on the reverse strand, counting down.
TATATTATTGTGCTTACAGTACTGTGATCAAAATATTTTTAAAATTCAGTGAAATATATTTCAAATGTAACCTATTTGTTGGTATCTAGCAGTAGCTACTGGATCAACTGAATGTATAGGTAAACTTCTCAGACATTTCAGCAACAGTATATTTATTCTACATTCAGAGACATTATCAAAGACTACAATAAAAAATAAAATTATTCAGATGATTATATAATTATCTGGCTACTATTTAGTCATCATGTCAGCATATACTGTCCATACGAAATGTCTAATCCAAGAAATCAAGCACCATTACTATGTTCCAAATATATTTTAGAAATATTTTCACATCTTGCATGCTAAACTCAGTTTAATTTCCCCTGTTTAATATGTCTTAAATTGGTACTTAATTATCCAATTCTGTGCTAAAAACCTGAATGGAAAATAAATGAAAATACTGTAGTCTTCTAGAGTAAAGACAAGCTAGAAATTATTTCCACAACTTCTGAGAGAGGTTAATCCCCACATCCCTGTTAACATCATGTGACATTAACATTTTGCGGGTTTAACTTTCTGACATAAATATTTTGAATCAGATAATTTGTATCAGCAACTAACAGAAGGGTAAGTGGTGAGAAAAATTAAAAAAAAAAAAAAAAAACACATAGAAAACTCATCTCTTAAAATGTTGAATGGTTTAGGCTTTTTTGAAGGGTGTGAATTTTAAGACTTCACTCAGTAAGGACACTGATCCAGATCTGTTGGAAATGTCATTGTTGTGGTTAATTGATAGTCATAATCTACTTCAGGGAAGCACATAATTTTAAAGGGAAAAGTCATAGATAGAGACCAATTACTACCATGGTAAATGATGAGCAATTTCAATATCAAATGTTATTCAGGGTCTCGTTATGTCATGCCCTTTCTTTTTTCTTGTTCCCTATCCTCCCAAGTCTGTCCCCATTTCAGTCTTTCAGTCTAAAAAAATCATTATTTAAAAGATTTCTATATGATTTAAAGCACACTAAAGCTTAATTCCTTTAAGTTAATGAAACAGCACCTAAGATGAAGAGAAAGCAGCCTTCTAAAGAGTCAGCCAAGGCCTACAAGGCTGGTTGTGAATGCAAACACTAAATAGAGGGTGGAAACACACGCAGTGATCAGTAGTGATCAGGTGTGCACACACAGGTGTCAGCAGGCAAGGAGCTTGTGCTCCATGTGGATCCAGCCTGCAGCATTTCAGCTTTTGTTCACAGGGTGTTGGACACCACATGACAGGCAATGGAGTTTAGTAAAGATCACAAAGAAGAACAGAAAAAACCTCTCAAACAAGAACATACTGGATAACTTTTTGGTGGTTTTGTTTCCTTTGGATTTTTGTGAGATCTCCTGTGTTTTCGAGAGTGTCGTACTGGGGACAATGTGGTGCTAGAATTGATCAATGTGGTTCCACTTGCAGGATCAGGGCCCTACTTTATAAATACGAATTGGTAATATTTATTTACTTACAAATCAGCATTTAACTGATGTTACACAGGCACTATGCAAGTGTTTATTAAATATCAATTAGTTTAAACAGACAGCTTGCAGGTTGTATAAAATAAATACATTTTAGATTATATTAAATGCCTGATTTAATAGGCTACATATTTGTGCTTGTTCTATTCAACATATATTACCTTTGTAAATGCATGCTTTACAGGCTGGTGAGGATGGATGAAGTATTATCAAGGTATCAGCTTTTATGTATTGTTTGATTCTGAATCTTGCTTTTCTGAAACACATAACTCATGATGGATTTGGGGTCATGTAGAAAAGGTAACATACTTTTTAGACCTGACTTAAATATAACAGAATGATATATTTAAATGTATGTACATAAGAAATGAAGAAATATTTTATTATAAATATTTTTGTCTCTTCAATTCCCTTTTTGTAAATGCTTAAGGGTAAAATTTGTATCAAAAGTGTAAAAAAATACAGAGTGGGCCAAAGTTAGTAGCACATATAAAATGGAAGACAAGCAGAGACTAAACATACTTTTCTTGTACTAAAATCATATGTGTATTGAGGCTCAAAATCTTGCATTTTTTTAAACATTCACATTCCTTTAAATCTGTTACAAATTGTCTTGTGTTTAAATGTATCAGAACTTCCAGATATACCTTTGATTATGTCCCTCTTGACAGCATAATTGGAGAATTTAAGCTCAAAAATTCCTTTAGATCATTTATCTCAAATAACAGTAAATAAGATGGGGAGAGGTTTTGAGGAGAATCAAGAGCTGAATGAAATTACACAAACCTTATTATTTTGGGGGGAGTTTTAGCTCAACCAAATATAGTTCATAACATAAATAGCGTTTTTATTGCACTCTTTGACCTGGTATTTAATATAAATCAATTGAGTGATTGGAAATTTAAAATGGAAATCCTGCATCACTAGTATTAACACTGTCTGAGTCTTATTGCTCTCCTCCACTTTCAAAAGGAGGTCTTGCAGTGTGTGACCTGACTGATTTTCAGGTCATATAATCAGGAAAATGCTGAGTCTTCATTAATTTTTCCTCCAAGGATGATTTTGTGAAGAGTGCCATCTAACATCAATATTTTAAAATTCTTTCCTTTTTACCTCTCAAAAGCATTTATGACTTCCACTTGTCCCTGAAAACTTCCTTTTTCATGTGTCCAAATCAACGCTTCTCAGGTAATTTGTTCTTATAGACAGTTCTAATTAGGTAAGTCTATTAACTGTCATGGTATGCAGAGTTAGTTCAATAATAGAAGATCAATTATTCTCTATACAACATCTGGTTTCCACATTTAATGTCTATAGAAGTAGCATAGATTTGCCAAGGTTCCCTGGAAATAAAGTGTAAAAGTGAAACCCTTAGGCCTTCTCTCCCAAAATTCTTTGAATATTCAAAGAACACATTTATGAGATGGTGTACATAAGCTACTCTTACATTGCTTGTTATTTTAGGCATCAGCTACTTTTCTCATCCTGCTTATTTCTTCTTCCAAAACATATTTGTTTGTCATCGCCAGATATCACCTTCTACTACATTTGTTAAGTTATTTATCTTCAAGTTCAGTTGGTTTTGTGTGGTTTAGGTTGTTTCTTTGGTTCGGTTTGGTTTGGTTTGGTTTGGTTGGGGTTTTTCTGCTTTTGCTTTACTATCTTTGCTATCCCATACTATGGTGAAGTTTCTTTATTTCAGTAAGGAAATTGGAGTGTATCCAAAAGTAAGCCCAAAGATACTAATTTAAAGTTGAAAACATTTTTTTCCAATAGGTCCCACTCTCATCAGGAGGTAAGAAATTATTCAGTATAGTGATCTGGACTAGGTAGAAACATCTGACGTTTCAATGTCCTTCATTTGCTAATACAAAATAACTTCAACAAACACCTATTAATATAAAAATAAAATGTACCATCACAATAATTAGAATGAAGTAGAGGGTGTTTTAAACACTTGACTAATAATTTCAATATCTGGATAATGTTAACAAACACTTTATCATATTCCACCATGGTATCCTAATTAGTCTAACACTTATATTTATTTTCCAGCAGTGAATGATGAAACATTGCAGAAGCAGATGTTACCCCATGTAAGTTGGCTGCAATAAAGTGTTGCATTTTCATGTGTGCTTTTGTGTTTCTAGCGATGTAGCAATACTTTTAAATTTATAGCCTCCATTTCAAATTAACAACATCCACTAAAATGCTGAAAAGCCATTTTGTTACTTTTGCTTACATATTGGAACCTATTCACTGATGTTTGCTTAATATGCAGTGTCCATCGGACATTCTTAAAATCACAAGATGTCAAGAAGGAATGTTTATAAACTAATTTTCATTACTTATGATTTGTGCCTGTGCAAGAGGGAACACATCCATATTTAGTCTAGGGGGGGGTAGAAGGGGAGAAACTGGGGGTAGGCGTTATTATTGGCTCAATTCCACACATACCAAATGTGAATACTTATGTTCTTCCCACAAAGCATTAATTTCTTCACATACTGTAGACTTTATTCTTTTACCAGGTTCCAGATAGCAGACAGCTCTTGTTTTTCACTTATGTTTTCCTTTTAACAACAGTCATTAATTTACTGATATGCTGTCTATCAGAACCACATCATCTTGATTAGAGCTGTTATCCTAATCAAAAGGCTGATAATTAAGACTATCCATCTGTAGAGTTCCAAGTGCTAAGATGAGCTGAAGATCCTAATTAAGATTATTTAGGTGTTACTTAAATGCCATCATTTGATTCAGCTAATCATACCAGCAGGTACATTAGATTTGCATTAATGTTCTGCTGAAGCCAGCAGCTCTTTAAACAGATCAAAAATGTAGATTACAGGCACCATTTTCAAATATCTTTATATCAATATAACACTGAGACAATGCATTAAAGTAAATGGAATACTGGAAGAAGGAGGCAATTTCAGTGGTTCTCAGTCTGCTTTATGATAATCAGTAGAGTATTTAAAATAAGTAATTTATTTACTGAGTTTGTGTGTCATACCAGCTCCGAGCTTAAATTTTCACTCATGCTCTGAATATATACTGTATGGAGGACTTTCATTAGAATGTGTATTTTTCTAGCCTAAATGAAATGGTACAGTGTGGGGGAGTTCATTAGTTCCTGCCAATAGATTATTAGATAGGAAGTTTGCAAATAAAATATTGAAGAAGTCATAATACTTACCTAATAAGGAACATGAACTTGAAATTCTGAGTCATGATTTCATGTTTAAAAGGGACATGTATTAAAATGTTTTTCTTTTTTTTTCTCGTCCAACCAAAAGGTAAATCTATTTTCATCAGAATGTTGGTACATTAGGATTATATAATCAAAACAATTAACTTTCTCTTTCATGTTTAACCTGCAGAAAAATCAGTTTCTAGGAAAGAGATCAATCAGTACTACTGTTAGTAATGTACAATCCAAGATCTTCATGCAGGCCTGTTCTTTTTCTGCCTGAAGATATGAGTGACAATTAACATAGCAGTAGACTAAAGCCTTTAAATGTGTTCTATGAGAGATCTTACCTCAAAAAGCAAGGTACTTTGCTTTCAAAGTTCACACATATAATAGGTTGGACATAAAAGAGGCTGTGAGTGCCCTTCAAAGAGAGGTCAGCCCCTTAAAAGATGGGTACCATAACAGCTTTAAATATATATAAATGAATAAATCTATTCAAAGACATGTTTTATCTAAGACAACTAAAGCAGAGTAAAAGAAGAGGACATCTTTCTTCTCTCTTTAACTACCTAGTGAAGATGGAGTCATGCTCTGCCGAAGGTACGTTCTGCTTGGAGGAAAGGCAATGAACACAAAGAAACTCTAATCAGATACCATAAAAGCATTCATTCAGAGTATTACCAAACATTCCACCCTTGGCTGTATGTAGAATTTGACTTAACAAGGCCCTCATCTGAACTGGAGCATCTTTGAGCAGAAACTCACTAATTCAATCCATCAGACACAGCCCTTTTAAGAACTAGAGGATGGTTTAATCTCTGGAGGTAAATGATTTGGTATAGACAGTGTCTAGGCTTAGAGGTCTTCTAAATGTCTGAAGTGAAAAGAATCACATCCTTTTAGTCTCATTCTGCTTTGCAGAGTCATATTACTATTACAAGCTTTGTTCTGGAGGATGAAAAATTCCTGTACACTTGAACTACTCTCCAGTCCAACTGTGTACTGCATGGAGATAACTCAATCACATTGCTGAATTTCCTTTAAAGGAGCATTTTCCTGAAGACAAATTGGACTTTACTAACTAGTTCCAAAGAGTGCTTGAGATTCCAGAGCTGCTTAAGAATGCTTAAGTATGCTATCAGTAGTGTAAAATACTAGCCCAAGTCACAAAGAATACAGATATAGTTTTTGGGCATAAAAACTAACCCAAATCTATAGTTTCTGGGATATATGCTTATCATTACTCTGTAAAAGTGAACATTCAGTTTATGAGTTTAATGTTTTTAAGGTTTCTTCAGGAAAACTAGACTCAACAATCACATCATATAGAGAGGAAGAAAGAAAAATATGAGTATGATGTCTACGGAGAGAGGGTTAAGTTAATTTGGGACTCAACTTTGTATTTTCTTGCTATGAAATGTTAATTTTGCCCCTAACTCTGAAGCTCTACCCTATATTTTTCAGTATTTTTGATGGTTTTATAAAGAACTTTGCTTGCAAGCTTTGGATGCTATCCTTAATTTTATGTTAACAGATTCTATTATCTAAAATATACCCAGCACCGATTAGAGATGGACGGAAATTTTCAAAGAAATTATAGCAATTACACCACAAGAACAAAGATATTACAGTGTATTTTAGTGGTATATTTAAGATGTGAATCATCTTTTAAAAAATCCCTTTTCTTATATTCTGTTTTATTTGCATATAAACAGACATATTCACACTGAATTTGCATAGAAATAGATGCATTCAAAACATCTTTACAGCAATCATGAAATCACAGAAGTTACAGATGTAACAGTGTTATTAGTTCTGATTATTTAAACTGGGCATCTATTTTTCTGAGTGATTTTTGGGACAGTTACACACCATTTTGCACCTGCAGATTCAGACAATGGATTTAAATATTTAATTCAGATTCTGCACACACAGCAGGCAATAATGCCCAAGTTTTCCAGACTGCACTCAGGTTAGGAGAGAATTTCTAGAGCATTCAACATAAATGATCTATGTATTTAATTTTAGAGTCTCTGAATATTGGGAACAATTGGCAATCAACACTGATGAAAAGTATCCCTTACATTTTTAGCTCTTGCCTTATGCTCAAGAGGACACATTCCATATCAGGAGCTTAAACATTTTGCTTTAAATATTCCAACAGTAGTATCAGAAACACTACACTACGGCCTGTTAAAAAGTTGTCTTAACTCAGAGCTAAGACAATTATGCCTTGCATACCAATGTCTCACAGCATACAACTATTTCCTAAATTTTTAATATTTAAAGGTTTTAATAATGTGCTTATTTTAAAATTATCTCACTGGTTGTCATTTGCTTTAAATAAGACCTCTGTAGAGAAATGGGTAACATGAAGGTGATCTTCAGATAAAAGAGCTATAGATATTGAATCACCAGGTCCATGACATTACAACTTGTCTTTCTAGTATTATTTTCATAGGTGGATAGCAGATAGATTTATTATTTTTCTTCATACCTGGACAGAAAACAGCATGCTTATTACAAGCTATCCAGACATTCTACTCAGACTTCTTTTCAACTTAAAATGCTATGAATTCTGGGATGAGCAAAGCCAATATGAAGGAAAAGATATTTTTATTCCATAAATAGTTAGTAACATCTTTGCCACTTAACAAGCTTTATAAATTGATGGAACAATTTCTCTCTAAACAAAGTCATGATTTTGCTCAAGGTCAAGAAAGAGTAATCTTTCTAATTTTCTCCTTTATGGTTACAATTAATTCTCACTTTTCTGAAGGGACACTGATCTCCTATAGAAATGATGAACTATAAAGTGTTTTATTTTGTGCTCCGAGGAAACAGAATTCTCTCAAACTGTTTGACCTAACAACAGAGCTTTCTTTAAACAGTGAGACCTAGCCAGATACTTCTATTGACTGGTGCTAAAGAATCTTCTAAAAATGTAATGTCTATTGACTGTACCTGGGTACTTCCTAACAAATGCCTAAAACACTTTTAATGTTATATTTTAAGATTGTGGGTTTAAGCAATATTTCCTGTTCTGATATTTTATTCATGCTGTTACTGTTAAGTTGATTAGCTGTCACTATAATTTCTTTTTGGGACATATTTCTTTAATTACCATTTCATCTTTCTGCAGTTTTATCAATCTGAGGCCATAAACCTGTTATTGTTTTTACTACACCGATGTGATGGTGGAAATTAAATAAACTGTCTGCAAAAGTACATATTCAGTGGAAAACTTCAGCAGGTGGACCTTCAATCAGGATTTTCAGAAATTCATGTGTAAGTGTTAAGAAAATGGACTCTTGAAACTGATGGAAGTACATATAAATAAGAATGCAAGAAATGTTCCTGATGTGGGACCATATATTTAGTCCTTCTTTCAGAAGTGTTTTTAGGATATGCCATTTAAAACTAGTATACAAGCCTGTTTACAGCGGTCTATTTCCCTCATAAATTCTATTATCCACAGTCATTAAATTAAGGACGTTATAAGGTACATTCTTCTGCATTTGCTTTAGCATCTATCTCAGGACTTGTAATATGTGAACTTGTCCAAACCACTTTAAAAAGTGATGATATGATTTTCATCCACAAATTATCATAGCAATAAATTCTGGAATTGTATTGCCTCATGTTTTAAGTACTTTTAAAAACGTTTATCTTGTACTAGCTTCAATGACAGTCCCCTATGGTTATTAGCACGGGATTTGGCAAATAACTGTTCTGTATCAACTTATCCAGTAACTTCCTGGTCTTTTGAAATCTGATTAATTAACCTTCTCCTTTTCAAATTAGTGTCCTAGCCTTTTCAAATTCTCCTTAAAATGTAGTTGTTCTCTTCCAAATAATATAAAATTCATTCCTCAGGATTCATAGTTTGTTCAATCAAACAATTAAATATCACTTTACTGGGATCAGGGGCTGATGACCATCTGCAAGCTGAAGGGAGCTAGTGCTTCCTACAAATTATGTATTTTTCTGAGAAAACTCAACTTGGTCTGAGGGCTCAGATCTATAAGGGACTTGCTGAATTCAACAACTGGAGAGGCAGGGCTGCAGCAGCTCAATGCCCCTAGGCTGAACCACGAGTGAGGCTGAGAAGGTGTTCCTCATGGGCACAACACGAACATTTGGACATGGCCAGACAAGTGCCCTTAGCTGCCACCTGTCTTCATGTACTCTGTTCTCTTAGCTCCTTATCTTTCTGTCTGACCAAACCTGCCTTCCTAACCCACCTTGATACTGTTATTAACCCATGTTTTGTTCATCTGCTCAACGTTCCTAATACACCTAATGGTGTAACACTAAATAAGCATTACACCATCCCCAAATATTTTTTACCGTGCATCCAATAATGTGTCTCATCCCTATGTAGGCAGTAACATCCCTCTGTTCAAAAGATGCTCCAGAGGGCTGCTGCAGATGATGGTGGTTCAGCCCATGGGGTTGGAAGCTTCCCAGAGACACCGCCAGGAAGGAAGATGTTGAGGTCTTGTGTCTCTGGCAGGATTAGTGGGTGGTGTCCATCTGTTGTCATACCTCTCTTCTCCATTGTGTGTCTGGAGAAGCTTTTTATAAGCTGGTGGCTCTCCTGTGTGGATGAAGAAATCTTTAATGGCTCCCCTGTGGTGAGCATGGACTAGCCAGGAAGGGCTACTGGTTTGGTCTTTACCTGCCTTTTTCCCCTCTGTGCTCCTTCATGTGTTGAGGCCAGCTTTTTATTAACACAGCTGAGCAAGGACCTTAAAGATTTTCTTACACTACAATAATGTAAGATATTAGATGCCAGAATATCTTTTGTAATGTCAGAGCCACTCACCACTTGTAATGGCTTGTAAATCCTGGAGTCAGCACACCTCGAATTTCATGAACCTTGCACTATGCCAGGCATATTTCTGAATGTTGTAAGTAAATATATTGAAAAACCTTTGTAATTGAAAAAAGAATACTCTTATAACCCTATTTGTTAATGAATACTGTTTCAACTAGCTTATAATCAGCACCAAACTTTGTTATGCACTTAAACAACACAGCTTGCTACTTCAAACTACAACCCAGATACATTTTCTAAATATGATCTATGTCAAATATTTGCTGACAGTTCATCATATCCTATGCAAGTTCATTCAAACACAGAGGGAGAAGTGCAAAATACATAAATATAGTTGGATTTTGTTTAATTTGGTTTTAGTTAGTAATATATTATTTTCCTTATTTTGCAAGCTTACTAGCATAAGACAAATATATTAGAGACACTTGATATGTCAGTTTTCCTATTATTAATTTTTTTCTGCAAATATTCATGGTGTATTTTATTCATAGAATGTAGAAAATCTGTTGCAATCTCCACCAAGAAGATACTGCTAGTCCTCGATTACCTAAATCTCAGTATGATCATTTGACCTGGGAAAAGAACAACCAATCTAACCGAAAAACCAATCAAACCCCAGGCAAAAAATTTATAAAGTGTGAAGTAGTCTTGGTTTAGAGCAATGAGGATATGTGAACTAAATAATAACATAGTACCCTGATATTTTACAGTATTTCTGATTTACTTTTTTCCTCCTCATCACTTTGTTCTTCATGAGATTGAAATAAAGATGACTCTTATTAATTCAGTTCCTTAAACACTCTATCCTATCATTTTTCAAAGTAATACTTTTGTCCCAGTGTTTATTACTGAGCTATCATTTAGCAGAATTTGTTTTACTGACACTTTCAGAATTTCAGACTTCACAGGCTTCTCCAACATGGTACTACAATTACAAAACCCATTAGAGAGAATATAATTGCTGTTAGTGCACAATGTTTGTAATATATATTAGGCATCAGATTACCAAAAGGCATACATATTTAATGAACTAACTCTGAATACAAGGTTACTAATGATTAATAGCCTGAAAGGATGCAAAAAGCAACATGCATTTTCCCCAAGCCATTATATGCTGCTAAACACATCTCAGAAATTATGGGTGAGGAAGTAATCTGATGGGACAGTGAAAGTCAAAGGAGAGAAACAAAGTGTTCCATGAAATTATATCTCAATGAAGATAATCTGTGCAATATAATTTCAACACTAGATTACCATGAAACTTTATGAATCGCAATATAATGCTTTTAGTTAAACTAATGATAATTGTCTGCATGATCTTAAAAACACTTTTTTTTCACAGGCTTCCTGCAGAGTTTTAAGTGCAGAGAAGAAAAAACAGTTTGGGTCCCCAGTGTGGAATACCCAAATATCCTAAGGTCTGACTGCAATCTGCTTTTATTTTGAATGAGGAGAGTAGAAATCTGGTTTTATATTCCTTCTAAAAGCCATGCGTTAAAAAATGATTAAACTTGCTGACCATGGTGGAAGATAGTTAAATCACGTGTGGTCTGTTGCTTTCCTTACCAAAACCTGAACATACTTAAATAAGCCTGGGCAGTTGGTAACCAGTGCTAGTCCCACATTTGAAATCCTTGGATGCCAGTACCTTTGGATCTTTTCTGTTCTTTACTGCCATGATTGCAGAAGGTGGAGAGGGAATTAAAACTGTAAAATACCACTGAGAATGAAATAGTTTGCTGTGTTTCCTGGAAACTTTTATTGAAAACAAGGACTATGTTGAAGGAAACTAAATGTCAGGATGGATGGAATATTCAGTGGTATGTAACAGCAGGATAGGAAGACACACTTGGACTGTGTTTCATTAACGTCCCTGTGACACTGCATGAGACTATGAGTATCTGATGGTGCCATTTTACTGTTACTTACCCATTTGTGGTGTTATTGAGCTACATTCGGAATGGAATGGCTGGGAAAGTGTATTAAATATGAATTACTAGAATAACATCTTAAATGTAGTGATATTTCATGTTTTTTAGGTACTTGTACAGTTCCTGACTTGCAGTCACCCTGACAAGAGAAATCTATCATTTGCATACACCAGGTTATTTCACAAAACAAGAAGACAGACACAAAAAATGATCTTGATAGTTCTGGAAAATCCATTATGTAAAACCACTCATAGAATATACTAGCAAAAAGGGTCATTAAAGGAGTGGTATAAACAGTTTTGGAAAGCTAATCTCTCATCTAAGAAGAAACAGGCCTAATATACTTGATACAGAGCAAATATAAACAAAGAAGTCTGGTGTTCATTCTTATGTGCTATAGGAAAACCAAACTAAGGTGCAACAAAGATTACAATGCAATTAATAACTGTGACTTGAGAAAACAGCAACTCTGACTGGTTGCCAGAGTTATATATTTGTTCTCCATGCACAGGAAGGAGTTCTGTCAGGTGATCTGTTAATCAAAGTGACAGGTTCTGCTTCCCTTCTCACTGACATTAATGTTGATGCATTTTTTTTCTGATATTTCATGTGTTTCTGCATGCCACAGATAAGAGTTTGCCCACAAATTCAGAGCTTTTTCTTGCATATCATCTGGCTGATAAGCATTTAGGCTTTCTTTGCAGAGGGAAAGCTGATTCTTGTTGATAGTATGTAAGATAAATGAGGCAAAAAAGTAAGCATTAGTGAAAGGTTCTTTGTTTTTAAGCAGACATTCCATTGACCATGTAGCCGAATATAAATAAATAGCAAAAAAGAAAATGCTTTCATTTACCACCATGTCAATTTTAATAACAAAAAGATATTTAACATTTGCCTTTATATTCTATGGCTAGCAGTGGATAAATCATTGCCTTTCCAAGGCTTCTGTATAATTGCAAAATACAGCAGTTACTAACTTCTGAGGTTTTTGAATTTTATCTTCCCTTAGTTGTAGGTACACATGTATAACATACACAAACAAGTAGGATTCAGGGATAAGGTGCAATGTTAAAAATTGAACCAATAAGTTTATTATAACATGGTACTGAGTTTTATGGGAGAACAGAATAATTGAATATTAAGCATTATAGAGCTTCAGGTAAAACCATAATGTATGCTTTACTTTTATATAAAACAGCACATTGTCCAGCCAGCAGCCAAGACCAATGAAGCTGTTTGCTCATTCCCCCACCAGCAGGGTCAGTAAGAGAACTGCAAGAGTAAAGCTAGAAAACTCAGGTTGAGATAAAAACACTTCAATAAGAAGAGCAAAAGCCACATACACAAGTAAGGAAAACAAGGATTTCAGTGACTGCTTTCCATGGTCAGGAAGATATTCAGCCATCTCCAGGAGGGCAGGGCCCCATTACACATAATAGTTACTTGGGAAGGTTCATCACTCCAAACATCCCCTCCGTCTTCCACCCCCTAATTCATATACTGAGCATGATCCCATATGGTCACTTGGGGTCACCTGCCCTTGGCTGTGACCCCTCCCAGCCTCCAATGCTCCTGTAGCCTCCTCGCCAGCATTGCAGTATAAAAAGCAGAAAAGGCCTTAGCTCTGTGTAAGCTTTGCTCAACAATAACACAAATGTCTCAATATTATCAACACTGTGCTCAGCAATGAAAAATGCAATCCCATACTAACAACTATGAAGAAAATTAAAAGGTAGAAATCAGTTTTGATATTTCAATTTGTTACTCATGTATGCATTAATTCAATCAAAATAAGTAAATATTTTTTAAAAATATATCATTAGAGTGTATGTTTTGGAATTTAAAAGCTAATTTAAACTCTCTATCATATGAGGTTTTTTAGACCGGCAACCAGCTAAATTATTCAGACACTTGAAAAAAGAGCTAGAGCAAAAAGGGCTTTATCTATCACTTGGTTTTCCAGTGCTTTCTATTCTAAAGTTTATATTACCTGGATTTTTTATCCATCTCATTTGACATACAGTCAGCATTAGGTAATTTCTAACCTACACAAACTGTCTTAGCTATCTTCTTAATGAAATTTTCTCTTGCATGTATAAAACATTTCTACTTTTGCAATGATCATATATAGATGATTAAACTTAGTGCTTCAGTGCCACATGTTGGTTAGGCACATTCTATTGCCAGGTAATATTCAGGATAATACTGAATGGCAAGTGGTATGTGTACGTTGATGCCTGCCTCAGAAGGCACCTACAGGCATTTGAGATTCAGGAAATTTTCTTTGAAGACAGTCCCTGTGGGCAGAAATAGTGAGGCGACTTCTTCCTTAGTCAAAGCTGAATCTCATTATAGACCAGGCGTGAAGTTTGGAGGTATGATGAGTGAAGTGACCACTTTACTTTTAGGGACAATTAATATATCTGAATATAAGATATTCAGATATTTTCAGAATAATATGACAAAGCTGTGTAGACATAATTCTAATCTGAACTGATGGGTGAGTAATTGAAGAAGAAAAAACAAGCATGGGGTACCCCGTGCAGTCATATAAGGCATTTGCCTTAAGGCAAAACATGTTCACAGCAATGGTTTGTGTTTCTGGCATCTCAGATTGCTATTCTTGATCAGTATCTTCAAAACTTGAAATAAATTAACTCACTCATTAATAATTTTCCACTAATACATACCTGTAGGATTTGTATTATCTAATAAATGTAAAATGGATTTTGCACCTTTCACCTATGTACAGGTTGTATTTCATTGAAACTTCAACTGTTTATGTATATTGAATGAAATGAACCATGCCTTTTATGCCTTGATGACAGATGTCCCTTAGACTATTCCCTCTGAAAAATTCTTTTTGGAGCACAAGATTTTAGCCGTCTCTCTCTTTTTTTTTTTTTTTTTTTTTTTTTTTTTTTTTTTTTTTTTTTTTTGTTAATTTCTTGTTTGCATGCAGTGTCTGCTCTAGGTTGTTCACATACCTGTACAGGCAGAGCAAAGGAAGTGTTGCTAGGAGTACCCTCAGCATGAATCAGTCCTGACCTGGAAGGCTGACCTCCTCAGTGCAGCTTGCATGCCCTTGCAGCCCCTTCATAACAACAGCAGCATCAGTTGTGATGGTGCCTTTTTGATGTGGATTAGTGTCCAATAAGAACACAAAGGAGATCCTCAGATTATTTCACACAGGTCACTAAGCCATAAGATAGAGACAAGTTCTGGTTGCTGTTGACCTCAGCTAAATTTGAAATAATGACCCAGAGGTGAACAGGCCCATATCCCATTACCACCACTCGAAGTCACTCAGAACTTCATGACAATAACATCTTTGAAGACCTTTTAATTTGCTTGAGCATGAGTTTCCCCTCTTAAACCTGTGGTGAATGGCTCTAATCAAATTATGTTTGCTCAGGCTATTACTTCAATAATATCTTAAAATCCTCTGGAACTTTTCCCAATGTTTTCTATTGCTCTCTTCTTCACCCAGCAGCCAATGTGAAAGTGAGTTATATTTGATAGCTATTTTTGTGACCCTTCCAGTATTTAATTTCCTGGCTTATGAGTATTTGATACTGGCTTATTAGAATCAACCCTGCAATCAGGATAATATAGTAAAATACCAATCAATTACTAGCTTTTATTTAATTGTAATATGTCTACTGTCTAAAACTTTGTTAAGGACCCAAAATTAGACATCAAAAGAAGGGAAATACAGAACAAAACACTTTTCAGAGGCTTAATTGAATAAGTAGCAACTGATTTTACTCTTCATTAAATTTCACTAATATTTAGTTAATTGTTTTTAGCTGAAGCATCATTTCATTATGTTGCTTATTTCTTATCCATGGTAACTTAAAAAAGCTGTTTCTGTTGCTGTTATGATAGATGGGAGAGATTTTGATTCCTGCCACTTCCAATTGTACTTATTCTCTGCAAAGCTTATAAAATGTTCATGAAATAATATCTTACTTTAAAAAATACCCACTTCAGACAAAAAAATTCCTAGGATTTCAGAGAAACACTGAAAAATTTATTAGTATCCAAAATAGTACAACTGGTAAAAGGAATCACCATTACAGAGTATATCACAGGGTGTAGCTGTAGCTACCAAACTCACTCAATGGATTTTTAATGCCAAAGTCCTCTTTAAAGCCTGAGGTAGTTTCGTGGTTCACACAACGCTGATTGTTGGCTATTTGGAGTAAAGAATACTTCAATGTGGACCGATCCTTTGCTTTGCCATGGGGTTATGTGCAGGTATTGCAGGTATTTTAGGTATGCTTTAACTCTACCCTCCTATGCAGAAATTCTAGGTTGAACAGGAGAAAACTTATTTTCTGAAGCTTTCATGAATGCTAGATATTTTGTGTCTCCAGCTCCCTGTATGTTTCTGTGTTAAAAAATTACCATGTTAAGCATTAATTCAGTGAGTTTTTCTCCAGAAAATATCATTTTGATCCCCAACAAAAATAAAGGCTCATTTCAGAGAACTATCTGTATTGGTCTTCAAACATAGCTGTCTTCAAGAAAGGACTAGGCCTCACCATTTTTGTGTCAACCAACTTGGCCTGTGTGGGGGACTGGAAAAAGTTGAAAGATCTTTATATAATGTTCTCTGCCAGTTCTCTCAGCACTTTTATTAATATTGAAATAAAGCAGTACCAGCTTAGGAGTATAAAATGTTTAAATTTCATGGGAATATATTCTTAATTCCAGTGGGTTTCATTTGCTTTTTCAAAAGCTGTATGCAAATATTTTCATTCATTGATATTTTTGAATGGCTAGGAAGAAAAGACAAATTGTCTTGAGGATGATAGTTTCTTGGCCAGACTGGATTTACTGATGAGTCCTTCCAAATTTTTAGAAGGTTCAAGGAAGGAACCTCATGAAGTTCAAATCATGCATCCAGATTCTTCTTTTATCTTGATTCTGACAAGGCAAGTAAAGTCATAAAATCTACATTTGCCAACCTTTATAAGGCTTCTATTACATTTAAAAGCTTCTGTCTTTGGCAGTGAGCCTGACTGAACTTTTCTTATCAATTTAACTTAAACCTGACACAGAGTGAAATGAATCTGGCACACCAACTCATTGATCTGCATCGAGCGACATATTGCAGGTGCACATCATCAAGAAATAAATAATGCCATGGAAACAACCAGAGTTTAAGTAACTCAAGGAACAGTTAAATATTCTCATCAATATTTAACATTTTTCTTTTTCTTCCCATAATTTACACTCATCTTTTAACTAGTGTGTTTATGTCAGTGATTTTCAAATTTTTTTCCCATGTTTCAGTTGCTGTGTAGTTTGATCCTTGGGTTGAAATTTGACTCTAACTAAGCCTTCTGTTATAAATTAATTGCTAATATATGGCATTGACTTAAGAAAAAATCCAGCATTTCAACTATGTAATTTTATTAACCAGTTCCTGAAAGCTCTAATAAACAGATTGGCTGTATTTACCTTTTTCTTTTTAGCAGTGACAAATCGAGTTTTATAACTATGGAATTCTAAGTTACATTTTCTTAACAGTAATCTTCTGAGTAAGATGAAATTTTGAATTTGACAGTTTTTTATTGAGAAGGAGCTCTATTTCCTGGTTTTGTTTCTTTTTGTTTTTTTGGGTTTGCTTTGTTTTGGTTTCGGTTTGGGGTGGGGTCTTTTTGTTTACTTTTTTGCAATGAGATAGTGTTTATAAAAGACTACATTCCTGACTGCAACAAAGTAGAAGTTACCTGTGCTATTGGCTGCTTGCACCTGTGGAAAAATTTCAACAGTTAAAAAAACAAAAACAGCAAAAACATGGTAGAGTCTATGGAAACAGTGGGAGATGGGATTTTCTGTTTGCTTAGGCTGTTTCTTCCATACATGGATGGGTTTCTGTGAGTCCAAAAATTGGTTAATTTCTCAGTCCTTTGGCTAACAGATTTCTTTTATACTGAGCAAGTTCAGTACCATCAGGTAAAACTCAAAGGAGTGAAGGGGAAGCCTTCATAACTGCCATACAAATGTCAGAATCCCTTCAGAAGTCTGAGGGTTTAAAATCTGACAAATAAAATAAAAGCATAAAATCAAAATAATTTTTTTGGTGGTCTGTACATTCTATAATACTGTCCATAAATGAGTACCCCATGTTCTGAAACTGGTGGCCTCCAAAGGCACAGCTCAATCAGATAAATCAACTCCTTAACCTTTGGCATCAGGTAAGGAAAAAAAGGTATTCTCTGACCATGGTGAAGTGAATCAATATCAATGATATTTTAGCTATGCAAAAATCTTTGGATAAAAATATAATTCAGTGCATGTTTATTTGATTTCCTTACAAAATCAGTATCCTCAGTGGTGATACTGATCTATCCAATCAAGTTTTCCTTGAACATTTGCATATTTTTTCTACTATAAATAGTTTGAACATCTGCAGCGGTAATTTATAAACCTCATTTATATTATTTATAGTACTTTTTTATTAGTTTAACACTAGTACTTTTAAAAAGGATCCACTGAGATGCACTGGAAAACTTAGAAATTAAGCAAATGGTACCAAAAATATTTGCTTGACCAAATGAAGAAACCACAAAGTAGTAGGGAAAGCATGAAAAAATGATGGACTATAGCTCAACAGATACAAGGGAGATAAGCACTAAATATATTTTTTTAATCATGAAAATGTAACTGTGTTTATTTATAATATTGAAATTAGGACTTGACATTTGATTATTTTCCCTGTAGTTTTTCCCTTATATTTTTAAATTTTGAGATAATAAGAATAATATTGCTATCAGTGACAATCCTAATTTTAGTTGTTTTTTTGCCACTGGCTCTCTGAAAAACACTATATATGAATCTCTGTTTCCTTAAGGAGTTGTTTCTTAAGTCAAAAGGACAGTATAAATATCTCAATCTTATTAAAAAGCTTTTATGATAAAAGAAAATGACAATGAAAAAGCCTGGAATTTTTTTCTCACTCTATGAGTTAAAATCACATATGACTAGATGTGACTTTAACAAAATCATTTGGATCACTTATATATTAAAAAAAAGACATGAAAATTAAGTCAGAGTTTTTATATCTTCCTAGTAATTCATCACACATTGCAGGATAAAATATGTAAGTCCATTCCTACCTGTCTAAATTAAGTAAATTTATTCCACTCAAATGATTTGAAAAGTACATGCTTCTGTGCTATTTTAAATATTAGAAAATTTCAATTTACTTGTTAGGATTGGACAAACCAAGAGATTTCTGAAAACAGTTCAATAAGAATATACAGAATAAATCATAAGGTAACCTACTGCTCTCATATTGAGGATTAAATGAAAAATTAAAGCATATTATTCTCCAAATTGGTGACTGCAGAGAGTTTTAACATTTTTATGTGTTTCATAATGAGTGAGTAGGTAAGGTAAGGTTAGTATAAACTGGTAAAGCAAGCTCTGCACTGTGGGCTGTCAAGCTTTTCAGGAGCCAAATTTAGTAGTTCTTGAGAGGCTGCTTCTCCACCCATTCATGTTTGAGTATTAATATTGGTGGTTCATTCCTCAGTCCACCTTTTTTCTAAACTCACAGGAGAAAAGACACATTTCTTGTGATGTCTACAAAATTAACAAAGTCATCTTTTACAGACTTTTTTTTTTCTCCCTGTATTATGACATATCATAAGACAAGTAAAGACAGTGTACACAGAAAAAAGAAAAAGAAAATAATTTCCTTTCATAATCAGAATAGAATTTAAAATTGCATTGAGATGTATGCCTAAATCCAATAAAAAATACTGGATAGGTTAAAACATTGCTAAGACTGGAGAAAGTTTTTTGTCTCAGATATGCAAGAATTACTACTGGGAAAGATAGCATGGGTGTGGCAACAGTGTCCAAGGCTCTACCTATCCACAGCCTCGAAATAATGTCTTCATAAATCGAAAAAAAAATAAAATCAGAGAATACCACCAACTGTACTGTGGAAAATGTAAAGGATGATTGTGTAAAAAACATGGCTTTTCAGCAAAGAAATTTAAAACAAACAAACAAACAAACCCAGTATCTCTGTAATCTACTAAATGCATTGTCTGAGAGAAAAAAAAATTCCATTTCACAAGAGAAAAAAAATCCATGTTTATAAATATATTTTGAAAGAGTCTGTTTTGGGGAAAAAAATTATTTTGAAGGGAATAGAAGAAGGAAAAAATAGGAAAAGGATTGGAAAAAAAAAGGCAATATGTGTTTTTGAAGTGTTTTGGCTCCCAAATAGCATATTCAATCAAAAGCATCTGACAACCTCCACATTGGAATCTTCTGCTTGTCAGTGAGAATACTGTGAAAAAGAGAACAGTTAATATAATCAATTCAGACTTTCAGAAAGTCCCTCCTGATGTTCAGTTAAGGAAGCCTGGTGCTATCATTTTGTTCCAGGAGCAAAGCCTAGCAAAGATCACAAACTGTCTAAATAAAAGCTTAGAAATTGAAGACTTGGAATCCATAAATATCTCTAGTTGGTTGGTTGTTTGGGGTTTTTTTGTTCCCTTTTTAAATAAGGTAATATATTTCATAGAATCATAAAATATCTTGGGTTTGAAGGGACCATAAAGATTGTCTAGTTCAAAGCTCTCTGGGCAAGGGTAGGGACAGTTTTCATTAGACCAGGTTGCTCAGAACCCCATCCAACCTTGCCCTGAACACTTCCAGGCATGAGGCATTCACAAACTGCTTTGGACAACATGTTTCAGAACTTCACCACCCTCACAGTAAATAATTTTCCTAGTATCTAATCTAAACCTAGCTTTCAGTTTGAAGCCATTGTCCCTTGTCCCATCACTATGTGTCTTGTAAATAGTCTCTCTCCATCTTTCTTGCAGGCTCCCTGAAGGTACTGGAAGACTGCAATTAGGTCACATCAAAGTCTTCTCTCTTCCAGTTTGAACAAAGCCAATTCTCCCAGCCTTTCCTCATAGGAGAGATGTCCTATTTCTTTAATCATCCTGGAGAGCCTTCTCTGGGCTCACTGCAATAGGTCAACATCCTTCTCATGCTGGGGACTGCAGAACTGTACACAGTACTCAAGGTGGGATCTTATAAGAACAGAACACAGGGGAAGAATCTCCTCCCTCAACCTGCTGGCCAAGCCTTGTTATGATGCTGCCCAGGAAACAGCTGTTTTTCTGGGCTCCCAGAATATCCTGCTGGGTCACGTTCAGCCTTTCATCCACCAGTATCCCAAAGTCTGTCTCGGCAGGGCTGCTCTCAATACATTTATGTCCCAGCCTGTGTTGATACTGAGGATTTCCCCAAGCCAGATGCAGCACTTGGTCTTGTTAAACCTCATGAGATTCCCATGGGCCAACTTCTTGATCTTGTCCAGGTCTGTCTGCATGGCATTGCATCCTTCAGATATAACAACTGCACCACTCAGCTTGGTGTCATCTGCAAATTTGCTAAGGGTGCGCTAAATCCTTTCTTCTGTGTCATTAGTGAAGATATTAAATAACATTAGTCCCAATATAGAACCCTGAGTTGTGGGAAGAAAGATAGAGATAATGCTAAAGGCAATCTTGCCTCCAATATATTGCAGCTGGGTTAATTATCAAAGAGTGGGAACAGCCTTGCACTCACAGCTGGGTGTGATAAAAAAGTGAGTAGGTTGGTAGGAAGTCAGTTGGAGTCTGCTGGCTGTGATGTGAGGAAGAAGGGATAGGAGGTCATGTGAGGGACAGATAGGGTTAGGCAGCTGTGCCAGGTATAGGAAGCAGTGAGCCGGGACTGCAGAAGGAAGAGAGAAGAAGGAGAGAAAGAGCCAGAGTTGTGTGGAGCTACCCATAGGATTGATACATAGAGAAGGTATGAAAGACGTCTAGATAATAGGGTGCTGATGCTTGAAGCCCTCAGAGGTTTTTATTGAAGCATTCTGAGTGTGTGGCTCTCTTGACTACGACACTGAGTGACACCACTTTTTATTGGTGGAGGTCAGGATTCTGAGCTGCTGACCACTACCCTCTGGATATGACCTTCCAACCCTTTTCTAATCAGTCTAACAGTCCACCTATCAGATCTGTCTCTTTCCAATTTATTGAGAATGATATTGTGGAGGAAAGCATCAAAGACTTTACAGAAATCCAGATAAATTGTATCTGTTACCCTTCTCTTGTCCACTGATGTAATCATTCCATTGTAGAATGCCTTTTCATTGGAAATGAAGGTTGAATTTCAAATGAAAGAAGTAATGCAGCATTTATTATACAGACTCAGTTGATAATTTCCTTGTTTCATGCTTGTGTCTAGAGTTGTCCATTACTAGCTTATAATTAATGTACAAAGTGAGTATTGCAATACTGGAAAGGTTAATGTATGTGGGTAAAAAATAACAGATAACATGATTTTTTTATTTATATTACTCAAAATCAGGCAAGAATTAGTAGCACATTGAGAGGATGTAGACAAAGTAAGAGACCAACGCAACAGAATATGTTTAATACTGACAATGTGAATCACACACTTTGTCCTACATGTATAAGCACACACACTTTGTCCTACATTTTGGCCTATTAGAGAGCTGTAACTGACTGAATGAGAAGTTTGTCAAAATGTATTAGCACAAATGAAGATTGATATAGGGGAAAAAAAGGAAAGTATTAGTGTGATTAATTTCTATAAAATTTGTAGTGATTCCTTAGTTGAAATGCTAGATTTTATTTAAGTCAGCCAGTTCAAACATATTAGAATTTTGATTTTTCTCTGCATATCTTTTTTTAAGAAAATCGTTAGAGCAAGAGAAAAATTAGTGTGAAAACAATGGTCTTATTTATGTGAGAGTGCACAACAATAAAGAGTACTTTAAGGAGGCTTATTGAATAACAGATGGCGTAAGTTACTGTATGGCAATCCAAAACTTCTCTCTTCCTATTTAAGTGTAATGTAAAATTATAGAGACATAAATTGAACTGTGAAGTAAAAAAATAAACCTTCCACCAAATATTATATATTTTCAATTAAGTTGTGTTAATTATTACTACAAGTTACTGGAGGCTATGAAACTGAAAAGAAATAAAATTAATATTCATATGATTAATACAAACATCTATAGCTGTATTAGACAGGCTTACATGTTCATTCATGTATGCCTTCATGCTCTAGGGAATAAATTAATGCAAAATATATGGAGAAGAAGAAGTTTTCTATTTGGTGATTATATTCACACCATTCTAACCAACATATGGTCATGGTTCTGGTCACAGTGAAGGCAGAAAATATAAATATGGGCAAATTAATTATTTCATTTCATAGAGGTTTTGCAAAATGTTGGATGTCCATGCAGACCTATTAAGGCCTTGGAAAAAAAATACATATATATTTGCTTGTGTGCGTGAGTCAGGGGTTAATGGTAACGGATTGATTGACTTTACTAACTGAACAGAAGTACATCTACTTACATGTCTACAACATAGACAAGCTGAGCTGGTCACATAAAGCTCCTTTAACAAGTGCTCTAGTGTCATTATACATACTTTCCTAAGGCACTTCACACAGGCTCAATGAAGATGTTGAAATCCTTACGTGCAGGTCTTGAGGAGATTGACAGGTGCAGCTGCTAAGCTTTTCTCAGTGATATTTGAAAAGTCATGGTAGTCAAGTGAAATCCCCAATTACTGGAGAAAAAGAAAACAGCATGCCCTTTTTTAAAAAGGGTATTTTTTAAAAAGTAATCCTGGGAATTACTGACTAGTCAGCCTCACATTATGCTTAGTATGGTTATGAGACATTCCATGTATCCCTGGAGGATATGCCCAGGCGTGTGCTGTGGATGACAGGGAGGTGGTTTGAGACAGTCAACATATCTTCACCAAGGGCAAATTGTTCCTGACTGATTGGGTAGCCTTCTGTGATGGACTGAATGCATCGGTGGATAAGGAAAGACCAACTGGTGCCATGTATCTTGCATTCTGCAAGGCTTTTGACATAATAGCTTTTTTTCTAATTTAGAAAGATACAGACATTACTGATGGACTATTTGATGTGTAAGAAGTCGGTTGGATGGATGTATCCAAAGAATGGCAGCCCACAGCTCAATGTCCAAATGGAATCACTAAAACCTGCTGTCCTTCAGCAGTCCCTGTTGGGGCTGATATTGTTCAATACCCTTGTTAGTGACACTGAGTCTATCTTCAGCATGTTCACAGATGCCACTGTACTGAGTGGTGCAGCAGGAAGGGGTGCCATTCAGAAGGATCCTAACAGGTTGAAGGAGATGATTCTCCCCTTCTACTCCACTCTTTTAGGACGTTGCCTGGAATACAGCATCCAGCTCTGGCAACCTCAGCACAAGAAAAACATGGATCTGTTGAACAGGTTCAAAGGATGGCACAAAAACTATCAGAGGACAGGAACACTTATAATATGAAATAATGTTGAGAGCATTGGGATTGCCCATCTTGTGGAAGAATGTGCTCTGGGGAGGCCTTATTGTGACCTTTCAATACTTAAAGGGCTTATGACAAGGAGAGATGTGTTTCTCCAGTGCTTGTATTACAAAACAAAGAGTAGTGGTTTTAAACTGAAAACTAGATTTAGATTGGATCTAGTGTGGCACTGGAAGAGGTTGCTCAGAGAAGCTGTGGATGCCCCATCACAGGAGGTCATCAAGGACAGGCTGGATATGGCTTTGATCAATTTGGTCTTGTAAAAATGTCCCTGCCCATGGTAGGGGTGTTGGACTTGGTAAGATTTAAAGACTGTTTTCAACCCAAAACATTCTATGATTCTAGGTGAGCAATCAAATTAATGTATGTGTATATATATATATCCTAGTAGAATAGCATAGTGCTTGTTTGATGTTTTATTGTGATAAAGAGACAAGAAATATTTAAGTAGCCAAAGACCTAAATACTACAATTGTAAAACTGGAGAGCACTGTTAAAATCTTTTTTTTTTAATTACCTGTGTTCACCTTTCTAAGGGAAGATTTTAAAGAATTTTGCATAAACAAAATGAGCTATTTGTGTTCTAATTATATGCAGTACTTGCATGATCATATTCTAGGATTTTTTTTTCTGTTCTGGGGTAAAATAATTTCCACTCTATCTGTATTTGTATAATTCATGAACTGTCATTTCTTGTGTTACCACATAGAATAGATTTGACCATTTTCAGACTGGGAACAAGTCTTCAGAAAGATTTGTTGTGTGAATTTTTATTTTGCTGTTTCAGAAATCACCTCTTTGTCATTTTCTTGGCAAGTTAATTGAAAGTTGATGATATGACAAGTACTAAAATCATCCCTTTGTTCTACCATAGAAGAATGTATTATATTTTATATCTGACTCTTTTAAATTACACTTTTTCTTATATTTTAATATTATTATTTTTTGAAATTCAGGTAATATTTTAAGACACAATGCATAATTAAGTACATAATTTTTTTACATTTGCTTTAATCACCATATGTCAACTCTTAAGTTTGAGAGCAAAAATAATCACTGTGCATGAATTCAGCTGTGTAGAGTAATAATTTTTTAAGCTGCTGCTTGTATGATTTGGTATATATTTGCCTTGGTATTCAACAGTACGTTGAATAGGATTCAAGTATTTAAGTGTTAGAAAATTTTGCAAAAAATGAAGATGATTAGATAACTTTTGCAATAAATGGTCCACATAATTGTGATCTTTTCACTTGATTTTTGTAGTGGCTTCTACTTTAGGGTTTAAATTCATCAGATGTAGTTGGACCTGCACTCAACAAAGGAACATATTCACTCTAATGTCAAAGTACTTTATTTTCATGACTTGTAGTGTTATTCTTTTCTATCAATAACAGATTTTTCATTTAAAAATAGCTTCTTACTAATCAAGCCTTGATGAATAACAAAGTAGGAGGAGCAGCTAGACTGAAGAAAGAGACTCATAGAAACAGCTCTATTTGATTAAAAATGGCACAAAAAATTTATCCTCTTAACATATATACTCATAACAAAACTCTCTTTTTAATGCAGCCATGTAATTCTGATTGTTCTTTATTTTCTTTTTCCATGCATTTCTTTAACAAGGAGCTCTTACCAAAGCACACGTGTCTTTATCCAGGAACTCCTCTCTTGAGCAATATGTGTTTATGAGTGAAAAGCAGGTGCTCTCCTTTTTGCTCATCACCACTTGGACTGCTTTCAACTGATAATGCCTTTAAAAAATGTGAAGAACACCTGCCATCTTTATATCAGAACTGGTATAACTAGTCATATTTTTAGTTTAATTGCCAAGAATATCTTTTTTCTTGAAAGCTTTTATTGGACTCTCCAACCACTGATGTCAATCTGGATCAGTCCAGCTGTACAAGTCAGCATTTCTTGGCAGTACATTGTGAGAAGCTGGCTATACATATTCTTTGTGTTTGAAACAGTTAAACTACAACTTGGGAAATAACTTATTTTGCTTTCCTTCCCTTTAACAGAGTATTTTTTATTTTACTGTTATTCTTACCAGTTGGGTATAATGTGATTTTTTACTTATTACCTACAAAGCAAGGAATAGTTCTAGGAATAAAGTATAATCTGTGTTTATATTGCTCATGGGTTTACCCTGAGATACAGATTGAATCCCTGATTCAGGTATTTTTAGGAGGTGTTCAGCTACATACTGTAAACATCTACATGTTGACTTCTGTGTGTAAGTGGAGTCCTTGGGTTCTTGCTACAGTTAATGTAGACTGAAGCTCAATTTAGTTGCACGTATTTCCATATGCATCTGGATTCATTCACCTGAGGAGTCTCAGGATACCTGTTCATGGTTCTCAGAGATATAACTCAGTACCATAGTGAGAGTTGTACCACAGCAGAATTTGGGACTGGGGAGAAGACCACACTCTGAATTAAATGTCTCTGTGTCTACTGCTAGAAGTTTAAGTTTCCAATATGATCTGGTGAATATAAATTTTGATTCAGTTCCTTCACAGTAATGTCTATTGCCATCTGAGAGGCTCTAGCTTATCTTCTCTCACATCTTGATTCCAGTATAAGTCTGCGCTCCTGAAATATCTACTAGTCCCACGTGGAATCTCTGACAATCAAGTATCTTAATCAACATGAGGAGTGCTGGCATGATCAACTCAGTGGGATCTTTACAGTCTATGATGTACAGATGAAATATTTATTTTTAGAATAATATATGTAACTAAATATTTTACCTTCATTTTAAAGAATATCAGTAATCCTTTGCTTATTTATTGGAATGTTAGAATGAGATTGAAGATAGACTAATTAGTACAAAATCCCACTGTCTTGGAAAATTGAGTATTTCCATGATGGATTGTATTTTATGGAACTATAGAATTAATTTCCCCAAGTAAATCATGTAATGGGAATCGGTTATTATGATAACTCTAATTTAGAAATAGATGTAACTGTTATAAAAGCTTATTAAATACTTGAAAAAGAAAAATCAACTCTCTTCTTATTAATGTGTGTATCAATCAAACAGGCAAAGCAGGGGCATATTTCTTTGAAAATTATAATTTGTTTTCTTAGAATTAACATCCAAATTAGATTTTTAGACTCTTTAAAAATCAAATTATAATTCAAAGTATTTTGAGATAAATTCCATTATTTGGTATACACAACATACAGGGAGATTTTGACAATCCAGTTTAAGCCAGTAGGCTACACCCTATTTATTTAGGTATTTTTTAGTACCTCCCTGTTGAATAAATCATATGGGCAAAAACTATGACTGTCTCAATATAATTCTTAAAATGAAGCCTTTAAAACTTAGAGTTGCCCAGAGCCATTGGTTTTTAATGATCAGCACAATTTCCTCTTCAGTGCATAAAAGTTTTAAAAAGTATTTCAATAGGAAACTTACCAATATCATGGTAAGTTAATAAATGTCATAGTTACTTTTTTTCTTGTTTCATTTTCCAGAAAGCTCAGAAGGATACTGATGAGGAAGAAATGCAATGACATGTGAATTAAATCTGTTGAAAAGGCTTAGAGAAGTCCATGTACAGTAAAAATGATAGTTAGATAAAGGTTAGTAAAACTTGGATCCATTAAAATTTCAATCAAATTTTGAAAAGACTTCTCCAGGTGGATCCTGCTCTCACACAGTTTTGATCCCTAAGAATTTAGTCTTTCCTATGACCCCCAAAAGGCCACTGTCTGCCTCATATTTGAGCTCTTGATTTTTCTCCAAGAGCTCAGTTTAATTTAGTAAAGTGCTGGCCAACATCAATCAGCTGTGCTACCACAGCCTCAGTACTTATCTACCTCCCCTTAGCACCACTTACGACCGTGTGGTGCTGAGCCCCGTATTTGTGTCTTAATCTACCCCATGCCCCCCAGATTTGTACCTGTAACCCAGGATCTTGCAGAGAGATAAGCATCAGCAAGCCATAAGAGCCTTTCAGGAATCAAAACAAGGGGTTACAGAAGTGCCTAAATTTGTGGTTGTGTTGCAAAATTACTGCATGTCTATTTTATTGATTGGAAAATGAAACTGCCATCCACATTAGGAATGCACAGGACATAGCACGACCAGTAAAGTATGTTTTCTCTGATTAGCAGACATGTTCTAGAGATGATCATACTGCTGGCTAACTAGTACAGAGCAAATGTTCTGCTATATGCAGTCTAATGCCTAAATGAGAAAGAATGTATACCAATGTTACTACATACCACCATCTCTTTTCCTTTTTTTTGCATCATGTTTAACAGAAGTAATAGGAAATCTTAATGGTTTTGCATCAATATGCACAATTCAAAAAATGTTTTATAAATGACTGCCTTTTTCAGGTTAACTGGGTATTTAAAGTAAATGAGAGTTGAAAATGTCCCCATTAACAGAATCTAAGCTCCTTGAAAGGATTATATAGTCAATGTTTAAACCACAGCATTCTTGAATAAACCTTATGTGACTAGATTCAGTTTAACACCTGGAAAGCCTGTGAGTCATGCTGTATGATCGATATCCAGCACACCCAAAATAAAAGCATCCCACTGACAGTTTCACATATCCATTGCATCATTGACCATTAGAAATTTTGCTCAAAGTAACAGTGGAGGCTATGGTGACTAACAAACTCTAAAAGTTACCAGTCAAAAAGGGCTTTTTCAAACAAGAATAGTACATTAGGTACCTTAGACACTTGAAGCTGTTCATATACACTTTCATTTTATTTGCTATGTTTTAGAGAATATGAATAATGTAGTAGATATGACAAAATACAGATGTAATTTTAAATGGTGTATAAACTTTGGAAGAGTACAGAATTCTATTTATCTTAAAATATTACTTTTTGTACAACATACCCAAAAATTTGAAGGTTTATAATCTTTCAGTTTTTTTAAATGCACAATTACTAACCTGATGTGACAGGTGCTGATATTTTTGGCATAAAGAAATAAGTAAAAATTTTAAAAGCTGAAGTGAAGAGAAGGACTTTAAACATTTGAAAAAAAAAAAAAAAAAAAAAAAACCAACAAAACTACACTGGACTGAAACTAGGTACTTAAAAAAAAATCCCCAAACAGACAAAGAAATTAACTTACAGGCACAGACAAAAAAAAATTTAAAAACCCTAAAAGTCAAATAAAAACCAAAAAAACCCAGAATCAATCAACAAACAAACCCCAAACAAAACAAACAACCAAAAAAAACAAAGCAAAGAAAGACAAGCACAAACAAAATGCTAATCAAATATAGAAAGCCAACTGAGGTCATTTGAGAAATTACTAAAGAGTTTTAAAATTACTAAATATTTTGTAAGATTCAGACTATTTGGGCCTTTGCTCTTCCTTTGAGATAGTTGCACTTGAGAACAAAGAGGTAAATGAAGAAGAGAAAATATTTTTGCAGTATTTTTGACTGACCAAAACCAGGGCAAAATAAACATTTTTAAAATATTTAATTTTTATGTAAAATATCCATTTTGTTTTGTTGAATTTCATAGATAAAATCTACTTGTCTTTCTGAACAATTTGCTAGCAATTTTAATTCAATGTAAGTCATCAATCAGTTTTCAAGTGACAGATGAATTAGGAAGCATAACTATTTACAGGATGCACTTTGGGAAATAATTTGATTAAATTCTTATCTCTAGTATTGAGATATAAATTTAGATCTAATTTAAGTTTTTAAGAACTCTAACTAGGATTTTAAGAATTTAACTAGGATTTTAAAAATTCAGCTAGGATTTAATCCTGCTTTACACCAATGTAATTAAGAACAGCATTCAGCTTACTGTTTTTCTTGAAAAAATGTCTCCCTTGGGGTAGCTTCTCATTTCCCAATATTGAAACAAATCAAAGCCAGGGAAGTTGTAAGTATGTACTTGCCTGAAAGGAAAATGCTTAGCTAATGCTATCAGCACTCAGCTTGAAGCTACTCCCAGAATCAGAGATAAATGTAGCCTACTCTAGCAATGGCCAGAGGATAAAAAGTTCCAGTTACAAGAGCAGAAAATCCCATAAGGACTTATCCTTCCTTTTCTTCCAGCCACATTATATCCCACCTCAAAGACTGTAGGTGGATCGCTAAATGATGGCAGGGCCCGAGCTTCCTCGTATTACTCAGGTATTTCAAATTTCATTAGTCTGTATGAGCTTTAGTTTCACATATTTTTATTGGAAGCTATTACAGCTACTGCATCAGTTACTCAGAAATGGGCAATTTTGGTGATACAAGGCACTCTCTAAGTCACTACCTATAAGTGAATTGTATACCTTTAGACAAAGCATATAAACTTATATACACTCATGTGCTGTATTACCAATCAAGACAAAACAGAGCAACAATATGAATATGCAACAATGTGAGGTGTTTTGATGCTAAGTGAATCAGTACAAGCATTTACACAACTACATCTTGAAAACAATTAATCATAATTAACATTTTATGACTTAAAAAATTAAATCCTGAATCTGACACAGAAAATGGTTTTGAAAGGGAGATGCAAGACAGATTTGGCATGAGGGAGATGTAGGAATAGAATCACAAGCAGAATCTAAGAATATAACAGCTGGACATAGAGCAATAAGTAGACCAGATAGACAAAAAAATCTTTCCAAGATAGAAAATAATTACAGAAAACAGATTGAAAATCCAAAAGTTGTTCCACCTTTATTTCCACAAAAACATGCAAAATGTAAAGGTTTTCTCTGGGAAATAAACAATTTTAATTACAAAAGTAGAATCTGTATTGTGGAAAAAATTCTTTTTTGGATTGATGGGAAAGTACTGTCGTCATGTTTGTGATTCACTGTGATTGCCCATTTTCTTTTTTGAAATTGATGTGGGTATTATTAGTTCTATTAATATAATCAGATAATTGCTTTGTAAATTCTGGGGTTTTTTCCCTCATTGCTTATTGTTATTGATTTTTAATGTAAGTGCTAAATATCTTAATATTTATTTTAATTGAATGATCAGAATTGCCAAGTTTTCTAGTTAATTTAGAATCTGAAAATAATTGCTTCAGGTTTTGGAGTCCAGAGGCTACAAAATCGTTCCATATATTGAAATACGTATAATCATAGAGAAAAAATTAAAATATATAAACAGCAAAAAATCTTAAATTCAAGTTAAATATAGTCCAATTTTTAATGAATAATTTTTTTGGTTTTTGTTCTGGGAATATTGGACTGCTAAGCTACTTCCCAGATTTGCTGTTTAAATAGCAGTAGTGTTGGTTATTTTAGTAAGCTTACAGGTGTAAGAGTACATATATTAAAATAATAATAAAAAACAAAATTAAAATATAAGAATTAAAAACGGGTCTCTAAAAACTTGGTTTTTTCCAGCTTTCTGAATTGAGCTAATAAACTTAGAGTTGAAACACTCTAGAAAGTTTTTATGTTATGATAGTCTGATTATTTTTCAGCTAAGGCTATGTATTAAAGGGATTATTGTACACTCTGGCCAGGGGTATGTAATGCACCACTTTCTCACTGAAAGCAACTTCATACTGAGAAATTAGAAAACTTTTGAAGATATGGGTAACTCAAAGGAAATTAAAAAGATGACACAAATAATACTTTTGCAATTATCTTGCCACAAAAATCAAGTCATATCTTTAGGCTGTTAGATGTTAATACTACAGATGAGAGCACCATTTGCAATTTTAAATTCTGCGAATGATAACATCACTAGTACAGTGGTTTAATTCCTCTGATATTAGTAATCTGGAAGCTTCTACTCCCTGAAACTTCAGTCAGATTTGGATGAACTCACAAACCAAGATATAAACATTAAACTGAAGTAACAAAAGCAAAAAAAAGAGATTGAGGGTGGGAAGTAAAGGAGTAAAACCTCTATGAGGCAGAACTGATGATGCTTTTGTATCAAATTTCCATCTATGACTCAATTTATTGTAACTGTTGCCTATGGTTTAAATAAGTTATAGTTATCAGCATAAAAGTCTGCCTACTTAAAATCCACTTCTGCTGTATTTCTCTGCATTCATTTTATTTATCTGCCACACATATGATATTATTTTAATGGTTTAAAAAATATTTTTAGACCCATTTTTTCTAATGTAGAACTCTAGATATGAAAAGGAACTAATAAGTATTTTATCTCCCTTTAGTGATTTCAATATTCTTATATAAATTTAGAAAGCACAATGCCACATAAATATCCATAGGTCATACTTAAACTGGAAATGTGTAGGAGGAGGGCATACCCTTACTTCAGTAATGGCAACGTGTCTTATATATGCAATTTGCACTTGAAAGAGTTCTAAATAGACACACATAAACTCAACTTTCCCCCTATCTCAAACATAACTATGGCACAGATTTCACTTCAGCACATAAAGAAACCTGTAGAATCTATAACAGAAGATTTTACCAAATTTCAAATTCTCAGTTCCTCTTTCCCAAAAAATCCCTTCTTTTTTGAATGTCACTTTATATTTAGGTAACACAAAACAAATCTCAATGCTTTTCTTTTATTTTAAGACCTTTTCTTAATGCATTGACTGTGGCAAGTCAGGATCCTCGCCTACTACATATTAGAGTTTCTCCAGTATCAGTAGAGTAAATACTCAAACATTTGTACTTGGGCAGGCAATTCACAAAACCAGTGAAGTAGGCAGATGACCTGGTTTTAGGAGTCAATTTTAGAAATGGTTTTAGGACCACACTTTTAAATTTAGCATAGCTGACATAACACATAGAGAACTTTGCATCACTATGAAAAAAAGAAAAAAATCCAATATTGCTTAATCAGACTTCAGCAGATAGTGATAAGAAACTGCAATTGAAAAGTCCCAGCTATTTACTCCAAATCATTTAGCTATACTTGGAATTTCTATCAAATGCTTTATGCTGAGTTATACTGAAAACTGCCACCAAATAAAAATGGTAGTGATAAGTCTCTATGTCAGTTTATTTCAGTGTCAAGGTTTTTATTATTCTTTATGGAGTGTACTGATTATAACTTAGTGATAGATCATCGTTTGACCACTAGAGAATCAGTAAGACTAACACATTTGGTCCAGAAACACTGAAGAGTTAAATAAATGCATTCCCTTGATTGCATTTGTGTATTTTGTGTGTCAAACATGAAAGGGAACATTAAGTTAAAAGTTAAAGAGAAAAAAGATGCTGCGACAGAAGAATGAAATAGTAGCATATAAAAATCATTGTGTGTAGCTTTTATTCAAAGTGGGTAAGATGAAATGGCTAGAAATGGAAAAAAACCCTGTCTTTGGGGACAGAAATTTCTCGTATTAATTCTTCATTTGCTTCTGTTTTAAAACTTCATTCGCAGTATTTCAACAGTCCATGCTGAAATGTTCATGTTCTGAAAGAAAATCTGTTCATTAAAAACTCTACACATATATGTTATAACAGAAAAGAATTAACATAATGAACAGAATTTTAATAATCTAAGTATTTACAGAAGTATTGGGTATGATGTTTTAAAAAACACTTTGCTATCCTACTATGTCTTGGGAATCTCTCTGCGTATATCTAATTATGCATGTAAGCTTCATGTGATGAATTCAAAAGATTGGAAATTCTCAAATTAATTTATGTGGCTGTACAATCATTGTTAGCTTCATCCTGGATTTTGTTATACTCCATATATAAATATATATACATATAAATAATGTGTATATATATGTATATATATGTATATATATGTGTGTTCATGTACTCGTCTTCCATTCATATTCTTGAGAGAATTTAGAGTGCTTTTTGAATTGTTTAATGAATATTTCTTTAAATTCTCAACACTTAGAGTGTTAGCCTGAGTTTAATTTCTACTCCCCTAATTTTCCTCTGAAAATTTCAAGATGTATATTTGTCTTATATAAAGATATATATTTCAAACTAAGCATAATATGTATTGTTCTGGTTTCACCCCAGCCAGCAACCAAGGCCCACAAAGCCACTTGCTTCCTTTCCCATCACCAGGCTGAGAATTGAAAGGCTAAAAGCTAGAAAACTTGTGGCTTGAGATAAACACAGTTTAATAGGTAAAATAAAGGCTATAGACACATGTAAAGCAGAACAAGGAATTAATTCACTGCTTGCCATGGGCAGACAGGTGTTCAGCCATCCCCAGCAGAGCAGGGCCCCATCACATGCCACAGTGACTTGGGAAGAGAAATGCCATCACTCCAAATGAACCCTCTTGCCTCCTCCTTCCCTCCACTTCATATATTGGCCATGATGTCACATGGTCTGGAATACCCCTTTGGTCAGTTGGGGTCACCTGTCCCACCTGTGTCTCCTCCCAACCTCCCCTACTCCTTCAGCCTCCTCGCTAGCGGGGCAGTACAAGAAGCAGAAAAGGACTTAGATCTGTGTAAGCTCTGCTCAGCAATAACAAAACAATCTCTATATTACCAACTCTGCATTCAGCACAAATCCAAAATACAGCCCCATATCAGCCAATGTGAAGAAAATTAATTCTACCCCAAGAAGTACCAGCACACACACATACACACACACCCCTATATACATATATTATATATATAATATATATATATTATATATATATATAAAAAACATATATATATAGGCCAGGTTAGATGAAGCTCTGAGTAACCTGATCTAGAGGAAGGTGTCCCTGCCCATGGCAAATAATCTTTAAGCTCCCTTCCAGTCCAGGCCATTCTATGCTATGAAACTACACATTTCAAATTTAGGATTTAATATATTTTTAATTTAAGATCTCTGTGGTGTTGTTTTTTGTTGGATGGTTTTGTTTTCTTCTAAAGCTAAAACTCACAACAGTCTCATGTTTGATGGTGTAGAATGCTTAATGGGAGTCTCTTTTGAAAAAATAAAATTTCAAAATAAGAATCTTGAACCTGAATTCCTTGTGCAATGAAGATAGAATTCATTATGGTTCACCTGTGTGGACCTATCTAAGCATTAGGAATCATGGCTTTCTTCAGAAAGTGTACTATCAAGGATTTATTTTTCCTGCCTTGTACAGCTGTTAGAAGCTGGGGGTGTGGGTGTTTATCTCTCACTTTCATCTATAGGAGCACCTCCATATTTGATCCATTAAAGATATCACCCATAGCATGAAAGACATATGTAACAGATGACACAATAAGTCCAAAAGAATAGTGTTTTTAAAATCCTACCTCTCCCTTGAATTTAGTTTTCTAAGGTGGCATGGTATCTTTTTAAATAAACATGAGTAGTTCTTTCTTTTATTTTAAAATGAGCAGCCTGAAATGCTTGTGTTGTTACTTTGGCCTACATTTTGTGATACAGCAGGTTTGTGATACTTGTTCAACAAATTAGATTTGTGCTCAGTGCCCTCTTCTGCCTGAACAAATTCATACCCATCTGCTGAGTTGTTATAACTTAGGCTTGTAGCCACCACTTCTGCAAAATCTAGCCCATGGTGCAGTTGAGGATACAAAACCCATGAACCTTTGGAAAAGCAGCAACAAGGAGCGTGACCTTGCATGCAGAGGAGGCTTTTCTCCTCAGCTTTCTCCCATCAGTTTTGCATATAAAGTCAGTCTTGAACAAAAAATGCTGAAGCACTCTAGAGCAAGGACACAAATTGGATTTGTGTTCCCCAAATAACTTTCCACAAAGAGTACCTTTATTTTTATGCTGCATAATCATGCTATTTATGTACATTCCAGTTAAAAAAAAATAAATTATAGATAAACAGAGAGGATTTGGGTGATTGAGAGCTCTCCAGGCAGTGTAAAGTTATTTTATAATGCCATAGAAGATGCTGAATTGAAATCCATGCTCTTAGTGTGTACAACTGATCTCAGTGTCTAAATGAACCTTGGTGATTAAGAAAATCAGAAATAGTGAGTAACTAGGATGTATGTATGCATTTTATGATTTTCTTGGTTTCTTACTTCTAGAAGAAACAGGAACAGAAATAGATGCATTTTTCCCTTTTTTGCCTTGTAGACTGTGTCAAAGAAAAGTCAAAATCTAATGCTGGTATGAAAGTTTAGTCCTTCTGTGTACTCCTTCATTTAAAAAAAAATAGTTGCAGAAAAGTATGAGAAAAAAAGATAAGTCATATCCAGTCAGGTGAAATGTATTTCTAATAGTTTGAACTTTTTGTCATCATTATATGTTATGTTTCATACAACAAAGTTCAACACCATTTCACACAACATTTTCATCACAAGTGATTGTACAGGAGGAGGAATTTAGGAATTTTTTCAGTAAAGCATGTTTAAATGCCCTTGAAACACAGGTAAAATAATGTGAGATGTTTAGTACAGCATTTCCTCTGGTTCTCTCTCTATGCCTTAGAGTCATGTCATGCACCCTGAGAGATCAGTTACAGGATTATGGTACATAGTTACTATTTCTACACGTGTAATGGAAAAGTCATTTCCAGGTGTGCTTGTAATTTATGACTGAGACAATAGTACAAAATAAAACAAAATAAAATATTGGAGATCAGAAGATCATTCAGAAATCCTTATTTCAATCCAAGATCTGTGTTTCCAAGTCCAAAAAAAAGTCAACAAGATTACACCATGCTCCATATTTTTGGCTAGACACTTGAAGTAGAAAAACATTCAGCTGAGATTTCAGTAGCACTAGGAATGGTATTAGCGTGACAATCATCACACATGAGGAAAAATATTATCTATTTTCTTCTGATGAATGTTAGATAAACTGGTTGATGTAGCCTTAAAAATTACTGTTATATATATTAATACTTTGAAAACAATCAGAATGGAACTCTATCTAATTCAGAAATTTATTTTCCTCTTTAAACTAGCTGGTCTTAACTAACTGTACAGTTTTGTAAGTTAAAAAAAGAACATTGCTTAACACGACAGTTGGACAAAAAAAAGCTAACAAATGAAGGCTTGCATGTAAAAGTTACAGTTAAAGTAAAACATAAGGGCATATTAGTAAAGATCTAAAGCTTTAAAACTTCTAACGATTTTTACTACTAAAAATCTTACATGTACAAACTAGGCGAGTCAACTCAAGACACTCAGATACAATGATTTTAATGCTTTCACCAAGGAACCAATAGACTGGTATTGCTAACTGATGTTAATGCTTTAATGCTATGCTGTATAATGCATAATTTATAACTCTAGTGCCAAAATGCATGAGTGTAGTTCTCCTGATTAGATATTTTAAGAGCTGAGAAATCTGCAAACTCTCTGGCTGACTTTATTTTATTTAGCAAACCTGCTACTGGAATGTTGTTTTAACATATTCACAATGAGCAGATTTTAGAAGAATGATGGATGTATCAATAAGTTTTGTCACAAGGAGTGTATGTGGATAATCTATGACACTATTAATTACAGCAATGTATGATGTTAACAAAAATAAATTAGGAATAGATTATCACAGACTACTACACCTGATTAAGATGTCTCATACTTGTTTCTGTAGAATATGTAAAATTTCCTCTGTTCTATTCATTTAAAGATAACAGCAAAACTGTTAAAATTAACAGAATAAAGTGTGAAGTGTCACTTGATTCTGAATTTTAATGCTGAAACCATGCTATTTTTTATTCAGTGAAGTCCTTCATAGGCATTTCAAGTAGTGACAATTTTTTAGGAATACTGTATCTCATTTGTAGGTGAAATAACCTACTTTAATGTTGCAGAAACAACTGAGGAGGTTTGGAAGTAAAGATGACATCAGAAGACAGTGTCAATGATCTAGGCGTCTCTAAATTTAGGTCACACATCAGGCTAGATAGCCATGGTTTGAAGAGAACTCCTGGCTTATTAAATCCAAATGCTCCCATCAATTATTTTACTATATATTCCTTTAGATATAACAATCATAATCCGTCTTATATCAATATAAGGGGGTTGACTCCTCTGTTGCCACTGAAAATCCATGTCAGAGACTCACGATTCCAACAACTGGAAATTTCTAGCCTAAATTTATTCACAATTAGTAATTTTTTATGTGTTCCAAACGACCAATTTTCCTTGTTAGAAGATCTGTTCTCGATTGCTTACTACTCTGGTCAGTTTTCTACTTAGGATTATCATATTATGCTCATTTTCTGTCCACTTTTGAGTGTCTTCATGCAGTAATACTCACCTTTTAGCTGAAAGAATATAAGACATTCAAATACAAGGGACTCTGAATATAAAAGACTCAAAACCACGTCAAATTACAGAAGAAATGCCATATGAACCAAAAGTAATATTTCCTCTCTTTCCTGAGTTTCTGAGATAACTGTCTCTGAGAGACCAAATCTGCCTTTTCATTACCTTGTGATCAATATTAATCACTCTGCCATGACCGTTTTGATACCATCACTTTATGATTAAATACAAGACTACAGCAACTGTTTGCCAGTCCATTAATTTCTACACATAGCATGTTGTATTTTGAACTAACAGGTTATATCCAATTCTTATTAATCCAGGTTGATGTTCTTCCTGCTCTCTTTCTTATTTTATATCATCTGAAATCCATTTTCTTCCCAAAAAGAGATAAGAAGGAAAAACCACAGAGCTGCAACTCATGAAAAGCTGTAGAAAATCAAGGTTCATTGTAGTTGGACTAACAAATGCAGTCTGAATTACACTTGAACATTTTGCTTTAAATGGTGCATATAAATAAACTGAACCAAATCTGAATCTAACAATTAATTGTTACAAAAAGGAACATTGTTTTTTTTCCTCCCTGTGATTATAGCAGTTTAAGGGCCTTATTGTTTACACCTGTATTCATTTTTTTTTTTTTTTGTGGCACCCCTCTTGTAGACATAGTTGATTTTCTAATTATAAAGATTTAGTGAATGAATGATATGTTCAGCAGTTCTGAAATTGCAAATATCAGATATTACCTGACTATTTATCCAGCTATACTGAATACTATTTCAGGACTATTTAAGGACTATAAAATGAAGTATTGCTTTAATAAATTTTTCATTGACTTTGGATATGACATCTGCCAGAACATGTAAAAGAATATGTCTTGAAGAGGCAAGGGAGATGTGATGTGATATTTGGTGAGACTTTGGTTGTGAAAAATTTATATCTAAAAAGAAACTATATTATTCATATGGACATAAAATATTTTAAGAAACATAAATGTATGACTATCTCAAACACATGCTCTTCTATGAGCTGCAGCATACGTGATAGTTTCAGTTGTCAATAAAACTGAGCAGTTTTTACATCCTTCTTAGGTTTTCTCATTACTGAGAAAGTCACATTGGATTCATTCACACAAGAGCATTCACCATTATGATTTTCTTACTTCTAATCCCTCTAAGGAGAAGTTATCTCCAAGTACAGTTGTTGAGACACAGCCAGGCCAGTATTTTTTAATTGGCTGGTTCTTCACTCAGATTTCTATACAGCTAGCATATATGAATGAGTCCACTAATCTCAGTAGAACTATATTCTTAAGTACATTCGAGAATCAAAATAAATTTGTATTTAGTTTATTCAGTTTGTTTGGATGGCCACTCACAAATGAAAAAATGATACATGTCTCTCTACCTTTCTCTTCAGAAATGACCCTGTTATCTAAAAATTCAGCAAAATATTTCAAAACATGTAAGTAATCTGAAAGAAGCAACTTTAGAGGACCAAAACAGAATATACTATGAGCAAGAGTGTTTCTGGAGACCATTTCTTTCACTGGGACAGTAAGGCTACACATGTGCCAATTTGTCATCAAAAGAAAAGGAGAGACATAATTTTCTAATCCATGCTGATAATTAAAAGGAGAAAATATTACTATTAATTATAATGAAAAATATTATTAGAAAAAAACCTATAATAACTGTTCCTATTATATAAGAGGAAATGTTAGATTCTTGCCCAAAGTTCAGGTAGTAAAATGAGGAAATATAATTTTACCATTTAGATTATTGAGGGGGAGTTATCCGTCTTCAGAATCCCATTACACAGATGATCCTCTGTCTCCAGTGGTAAGGAAAGAGAATCCGCTTCATCCTTTCCATTAATCATCAGGGAAAGTACTAAAAACTACCAATAAATTGCATCTGTTAAGATGTTTTTTCTTCCTCCATGTTTTTATTATTTTATTTCTCTGTAGTTTGATTTCTCATACTCAGGAATCACATGGGGGAGGTATATAATTAAAAAAAAAAAAGTCTCCCATTTTTCTGGATGAAATCACTCTTCCACTAAGCTTGATTTTTAGGAGGAAAGCAAATCAAGAGATACTTTGAACAAGCTGTGGTTTCCAATAGCGGCAAGGTGAGGGCGCAAGAATTACAGACCCATCAAAATAATTTGCTTTCTTGGACTGGGATAAGATTTCCTTCCTTCAGTCTAGGAAACAAGTGAAATAGAGGAAATAATTTTATTTTTTTTTTAACTTATACCAGTTAGTGATTTCTATTTATCTTATTAGTCAAAGGGAAGAAAGTTGAAAAATTAATAAAAAAAAATCTGAACTATGTGAATAGAGTCATGAGCATACACAGCCCTTTCCCCAAATTTAAGACATGCTGAACAGCTAAAGCAAAGTTTAAATAATATGAGTAGTATCTTTATTGACTCAGAGGATAGAATAATAGATATTGGAAGTTTGAAAAGGTCTTTAAGATCACTGAGTCCAACTACTAACCCAAAAGCTCTATCTACACTGTTTTTCAATACCTTCAGAAAAGGTCATTCCACCACTTCCCTTTGGAGCTTTTGCTAATGCCTCGAATCTCTTTTGATGAAGAAATTTTTCCTAATATCCAATCTAAACCTCTCCTGGGGCAACCTGAGGCCATTTCCTTTTGTAATGTCTCTTGTTACACGGGAGAAGAGACTGAAATGCTCCTTGTTATGATCTCCTTTCAGGTAGTTGCGGAGAGCAAGGAGACTTTCCTCTGACCCTCTTTTTATCCAGGCCAGACAACTCCAGCTCCCTCAGATGCTCCTCATAAGATTTGTCCTCCAGACTCTTTCCCAGTTTTGTTGCCCTTCTCTGGACTCATCTCAATGTCACTTTTGTAGTAAAGGGCCCAAAACTGAACATAACATTCCAGGTGTGGCCTCACCAATGTGAAGTACAAGGTAAAATCACTGCTCTGGTTCTTCTGGCTACAGTTTTGCTGATACAGCCAGTATGGCATTGGCTTTTTTGGCCACCTGGCACACTGATATCTCATGTTGAGGTACTGTTGACCAGCATCCCCTGTTTTTTTTCCTCATGACAGCTTTCCAGCTACACTGCCCCACTCTATCATATTGCATGGGGATGTGGTAACCCAAATGCAGGAGTCAGCACTAGGCTTTGTTTAACCTCATGCAATTGGCCTCAGCCCATCATGGATCCAGCCTGTCCAGATCCTTCCTAAGACCTTTCCTGCCATCCAGCAGATCAGCACTCTTGCCTAGCTTGGTGTTGTCTGCAAACTGACAAAGAGTGCACTTAATCCCCTCATCTGGATCATCAATGAAGATTTTAAACAGGACTGATGCCAGTACTGAGCCTTGAGGAACACCACCAGTGACTGGCAATCCACTGGATGGAACACCAGTCACCACCACTCACTGGGATTGGCCATCCAGCCAGTTTTTACCCAGCGAAGAATGCGCCTGTCCAAGCCATGAGCAACCAGTTTCTCCAGGAGAAGGCTGTGGGAAACAGTGTCAAAGGCTCTACTAAAATCCAAGCAAGCAACATCCACAGCATTTCCTTCATCCAGTAAGAAGGTTACCTTGTTATAACAGATAAGGCTGGTGATGCAGGACCTCTCTTTCATAAACCTACGTTGTCTGGGCCTGATCCCAGGTTATCCTGCACCTGTTCATGATGGC
This sequence comes from Sterrhoptilus dennistouni, assembly GCA_013397095.1. Classification (NCBI taxonomy): domain Eukaryota; kingdom Metazoa; phylum Chordata; class Aves; order Passeriformes; family Zosteropidae; genus Sterrhoptilus; species Sterrhoptilus dennistouni. The sequence goes on along the minus strand of VWZU01008887.1, from coordinate 2,469,869 downwards.
ACTCAAGATGATGTGGTCCATGACCTTCCCCAGCACCAAGATCAGGCTGACAGGCCTGTAGTTCCCTGAATCTTCTTCCCAGTCCTTCTTGTAGGTGGGCATTACATTAGCTAACCTCCAGTCAACTGGGACCTTCTGGTTTAATCAGGACTGATACTTGATACACAGTGTTCGAATTCTGGTTTTGTGTTCTAGTTTGCATATATCCAAGACAACAAAGACATGCTACAGAATATAATCTCTCCCAGTCTCATTTTGGAATGAAGCATCACACAAAATAAATATAAATACCCAAACTCCACAACTTTCTTATTGAACCATTTGCTTTTTTTATTATTTCTTGTAAGTTAATTTGGAAAACAGACCACTTACCTCTGACTATAACAGATACAGTTGATTTCCTACCAGGAGATTCAACTGAGAAGTAATATTCTGACTTGACAAAGTAATTCAAATAATAGTGTAAATCTCATTAGAAATAATGCATACTTTGAGAGATAATCCTAATCTTTTCTTCACTCAATTACTTTCTCTATTTAATTAAACTAATTTGGAATACTTTTTATGCAAAAATAAACACCTGAGACCAACAAAATCCAAGGAGTTACCAGTAGTGAAGGACTAAAAATTTCAAGGATGTTTGGAATAGGTGAATAAATGTAATATGATATTGCATTGTCCAAAATATTAATTAATTTCACTTATGTTCTAGTCAAAATAGTTGTTGTTTAGATACTTGCAATGCTTTTATATGTGGCTAATGAAAAATATTTTCTCTGTATAGTCACTATGTAGACTGAAGTGCATGCTTGTAAATATATTAGCCTTTGCTGTCTGAAGAATTACTGAAGTTAATCTACTCAGAAAAAGCATAAACCACTCCACTATTTAGTTGAATAACAAATTATGTTGCTTTTTTTTTAACAGAATATTTTGCCATCAAAAATAATTATTCTGCCTCCAACACTTTGAGATTTGTTGGAGATTGTGCATACTGGACAAATTTATAATAATAAAAACATGCAATGATGCAACAGAGAGTGAGATATGTGAAATTAATCTGGTCTCAAATTTCAGCTCACTCAAGATAGTTGATTTTATATGCTGACCTTTGTTCATCACCCTCTTTAACCAATTGCATCAACTCCATGCTTTCACAGGCATGAACTTAGGTTTTTAGACTAACATCACTTTTGAACTTAGTTGTGATTATTTCTTTTATTATGTTACCTGCATTTGTCTTTTCTTGTCAGTGATCACTTAACAGTCCTCCAGTACCCTCTTCGAAGAGCCTATCCCAGTGTCTCAGCTTCCATGTGGAACTTTGCACAGGCTCCTTGTGGCTACTGCTATAGCTGCTCCCATTCAACCAGACCAAATTTTAGCCAGCCCCAGAGGACCTTCTCCAGACCAACTCTTCCATCTTAAAGGTCTTATTTTTCTAAAAGTATGATGAACTGAGCCTTTCTTAGGTCTTTATCTACTTTTGCTTTAGGAGGCATCTGACCTTTAGAATATGTATTGACTATGAAGACATGAGAAGAAATTTGGAAGGGGGAAGGCACTTCAAAAGGAAGGAATCATTATTGGAAATATTTTAATTTACAGGCAGAAAATCAATAGACATTGAAAGGTATTGGCATGGCCCAAGGGTTTCAGCAGATCTTGTTTTATGTCTGCCATTCTTATTTCTTGGCAGTTGTCATCACCAACTAGCATCCATCCATCCATCTATATCTATCTATCTAGCTAGATAGCTAGCTAGATAGCTAGCTAGCTAGCTTTTTAGAGTGACCAGTGAATTCACAGGACAAAGATTTTGCTTAGGGTAGTTATAATGCAGTGATTATTATTTGTTGGGCAGCAGAGGATTGCCAAAGACATCCGTGACTTTCCTTGACACATTTTCCCCAACAGGGCTTTGGGGACATCTGTAGAATGTTCAGCAGATATACAGTGGAGTCTGTATGTATGTCAAGATGAACTGCCTTTCTTTGTAATGCAAAGCCAGGTCAATTTATTGGACAGTAACAAGGCCAGGATGGGGCTCTCAGCAGCCTGGTCTTGTGGAATGTGTCACTGCCCATGGCAGAGGGGTTAGAACTAGATCACATTTAAGGCCCTTTCAACACAAGAAATTGTACAATCAGGATAGTCTAATATATCTTGTCAATGATGTTTAAAAATTCAGAACCCTTCAGCCAGGACAAGAACACAGTCTATTACTTGATTTAGTGATTCTTCCCCCATCAGTTGCTTTTTCTAGTGTTTTCACTCAAGCAACTCTACCTATACCAACTTTAATATCAGTTCCTCCAGAACTGTAGCAAGAAATGCAATCAGACTGCAAATTGTATTTCATTTTTTTAATTATTAACTGCTAAATCCAGGTAGTTATCTCTGTGAGGGTGGCAGGGACTCCTTTCATCAAAAGAGGGATGAGCAGAGTGAATGTGAAAATCACATAGACCTGCTTATGGTTTTAAAGGAGCAATTTGCAATATGACACATTCCATCTTCATTTTAAAGCACATGAGTATTTCTGTTTCCATATTATCGGAAATATATTTTTTTAATCTGTCCCCAGATGTCAGCATTCCTCTTCTACAGTCATTATCCTCAGCTTTCTCATTTTTACTGGTTTTTTTTTCAATTGTTGAAATCTCCCTTGACTTCCTTCTCATCTTTTGCATTCAGTCAGGCTGAGCTGTCTCATAAATCATCCCCCCAATAGTGTATTCTCTGGTTTTATGGTTTTCAGAGCTAAAAGCTTGCTAATGTGATATTAGTGATTAAAAAGCATATCACTTACTTTAAAAAAATAAGATGTGAATTAAGCCAGGGAGGATGGTTCTTCCTTTGCAGCACGCAAAAAAATTCAGCAATAAACACCATGATTCAATGAACTTCAATACACTCTACTAGACATACTGGAGTTATAGTATTGAACTCACTTCATATGCCCTGCTTATCCCAGACTGAATGTAGGTTAATTAACAGAAAAAATGGGCTGAATTTAATCTTTAAAGAGAGACTTTAATAAAGTAAATCATTAAAAACTCACTTCAAGCTGTGGCCAATTCTTTCACAATATTAACCATCAGCATGTATACAAAGGTGGTCATATTTAACAGTCATATTCCAAATTATTTTGGGTATGCAGTACCGCAGAGCTAATACTTAGTGCTGATATAGAAGCGTCATAGTTGTCCTGAGACACCAAGGCTGAGGTGATGAAGCTCAAGAGCTTATTGGCAAGAGAAATTGGAACAGAGTTGGTCTTGCCTTTCTTCCTTGCTCTCTCCCCAGAAAGAGATGTGGAGTTGGTGTGTGTCCTCTGTTCCTACTACTACTTATTTCATTTCATCTTGTCCATTTGGAAGAATGTAGTGTCTGTTTAAAGTCTGTTGTTGTTACCTTGGCCTTGTCTGGCATTTTTTGTTGTTTAGATTCCTCTTATATGCCAGCTTGTTTTGGTTTCATCTGGGATAGAGTTAATTCTCTTCTAGTAACTGCTATGGTCTTGTGTTTTGGATTTAGGATGAGAGTAATGATAACTCTCATAGGATGACAGTAATGAGTATTCTGATAACACTGGGATATTTTTATTATTGATGAACAGTCCTTGCAGAGTCATGCCCTTTTCTGCCTCTCACCTCACCACAGCCAGGACAGCTGACTCCAATGGACCAAAACAATATTCCATACAATATGGCATCATGCTCAAAATAGAAACCTGAAGGAAACCCAGACAAGGGGCTGCTGTTCACGAGCAGGTTGGGCATCAGTTGGCTGGTGATGAGCATTTTTTTTTTCATTCTCATTAGTGTTTTTTCTTCTATTTTCTCTTTCTGTGTCCGGTTGCCCCTTACTATTATTATTTTTTTTTATTTATTATTTTATTTACATTCTTAAAGTGTTTTTACCTCAACCCATGAGTTTACTACTCTTTACTCTTCTAATTTTTTCCCAGTCCCATCAGGGATGGGACTGTAAGCAGCTGTGTGAGTCTTAGCTGTAAACTGAGGATAAACAACATAATTATATCCTTCTTTCTCTGCTTCTTTGAGGATGAGATTGTTCACATGCACACATAATACTGTATCTGACTATGCTCTCAGAATGCTAAAAAATACTTAAAATACTGTTGTTAGTTACACAATTTCAGTATGCTTCCAGTTGAATTCAAGGTAAGCTCATTTAAGTGATATATTTTCAATAGTACACTTATATTTTTTTCCCATGTAATAGGTTTCTGATTTGGCTAAAAGTAACTGGAAAGCTAGTGCCCTCCTGATCAGAGAATAAGCACAGCTAGAAAGGGTACCTGAAGTGATAAAAAGCAAGAATGTTATAATGCAGATTCTTCTTAATTTCAGAAGCAGACAGAGAGATATTATAAATAACTTTGGAATTAAGTTCACACAAATGGCTTCAGTTTCCAACAGACTTTTTTTTTTTTCCATTTGCCTACTGGAGGAAAATAACACGTAGCTTATAAATAAAAGCACTTTAGGGTGATCGATTGAAGTTGCCAGGGAGAATTTGATTCTAAAAGCATTATTCCCACTTTAACTCAGGATCAAAAAAGTGACCTATGCCTTGTTACATACTTCAAGCCACACTCTCTTGCTGGTTTAAATCGGTAGAAAGAAATTGGCAACTACATTTCCACAATAAAATGCCCAAAACATTTCCAAAACAAACAGCAAATCCTGTCAAGCCAGGAAGCAATCATGCCTTGGGTCCAGTTTTTTAATAGTAAGTTTGTTTGCAGAGGATTGACACTGTACAGTTCAGGACCAGGCAAGGGTCTATGAATGAGGTCTAGCCCAGCGTCCTCCACCTGTAGAAAGCATCAGTTAAAGTGCTGTCACTGCTGTATTTTGAGCTTTACAAAGATGATTGTCTAGGCTTCCCCATTAATCTCCTATTGTTTTCTTCCTTCAAAAGCTCAGTTAGCCAAAAAGGAGACATTAAGAACAACTATTAAGCAAGAAATGGGACTAAAAAAAATCCTCAGTCTACATTCAGCCACCTTAATAAACAAATATTTCAGTCTTGGAAGGTGTTGAGTTCCTGCATGTTCCACTGGTGAAACAATAACATTTTCAAAGACAAATATTCAGTAATATTCTGAAAGAAAGGACCAAATTTCTGCTTTCTAATTTTATTTTACTGGATTTTATATCTCTTTTTAAATAGTAACTATTAAAATTTTGTATGCCATTTGTGCCAATATATTTCTTGCAGAACCTCTTGCATGATTGTGGTGGTTTAACTTACTAAGAAGGAACCCACTGCTGTTTTGGGTTTTTTTTGTATAAGGAAAAAAAGCACAAAGCAAAACTAAGCTAAAACAAAAAACACTCGAATCCGAAACCCAAAACCAAACAAAGAACAGATATGATTTGAATTAATTTATAATCTTGATTCAAATCAACCAACTCATTGGGGAGTAACTTCTCTGGGGGAACGGAATATTTTTATTAGGAAAGTCAGTTGCGCTAGATAGTTCTTTATGCTATGAAATATGCATAATTATATTCAATATAGATATTCATTTTCTTTCTCCTTTCAAGAAATGAACATAAAGGAAAACCCCAATCACATATAAAATGCCTCCCACTAATTTCCTGCTGATACCATATAGACTTCTGGTTAGTGCACTGATCTGAAAGTGAGAGCAAAGGAGTAATAGCACTGATCTTGGGCAGAACATTTGTAGATAAACATTTTAGTTACAGAATTCTCATACAGGTAGTGTCAAACATCACTGCCTCACTTAAATTAAATGCAAATGTGTACTTCCACTTGTTAGTAATCTGTAATTTAAAGCGTGATCGTCCACAAAACAGAAAGCCACTCTGAATACCAAAGAAAAGGAAAAAATGTCAGTTCCTTAGTATCATTGCCCTGAATTATGGAGTATATTTAATGCTTTTGTATCAATTAGTTTGGGGAAGTTCCATATTCACTGTTAAGGTTGACTAAACTTTGCTTTGGGCTTTTCATGGACTGTAGATGCTGCCAAGCACCAATTAAATTTCAGAATTGGATGAAGTGAATCTTGTGTCAAAGTTTGTGATGTACTCTGAGATTCTATGAAGAAAATGTAAAGCAGAAGGTCTAAAATTCCCAGTTCTCCATCATGAGATGTACTATAGACGTGATTCATACTGTTGGAGCTGTCATTGCTGGCAAAATAACTTTCTTACCTGAATTTCCACTAATTTTGCATGACTGGCATATTTCAGCTGGAAAGAAATCCCTAAAACTGAACAACTCCCAAACTCTTCCTTGAGGATATTTTAATCAATAAGCTAAGTGAAGAAGAAAAATAATGCAAAGGAGGTTTTTTTTGTCACTCAGATAATATAATAGATGGTGGGTTTCATTTTTTTAAACATAGCTGTAGGTATGATTTTATTAATTTTGGGAGACAAATGTTGAGTTTATTGAAAAATGTCACTTTTTAATTAACTTCTAATGTTGTAAAAACATTATTTCTTATTAGCTTTGCTAATTTAGTGCACACAAGACCAAACTAATCAGTTTTGCAATTATTTGTCTTAAAATTTTTATTAGCTCATGAATCTCAGTTATCCTATTCTTGGTGTATTGGTTATTTTAGCAATACCAAAACCCTCTTATTTTCTGTCTATGCTGTTGTTGTAAGAAAATCTTAACTTTAGAATACTTTTTAATGGTAAAAACTGAAAAACTGCAATTCACCAAAACTGTGTATCTGTACTTTGAAACCAATTTTATACTCCAAAGAAGATGCTTTGCAAGATAAATATTTTTTTTCCTGTAGCATGCTGCTTCTTTTTGACTTGCAAGGGCACTCTTTCACTTCCCACAAATGCAAAAACAACTTAATATTCAAGGTGGAACTAAAATTATCAAAAGTATTGAAGTGTAAAACCAGCTTGCCAAACTACCCAGAAAATGCATAGAAATGTTTCTACCATTGCAATTAAATATTCTATCCATAAAAAATGCTCTTTAGAGTCTGGAATAGTAGTAAATGCAAATGACGGACATCATAAAATCATGGAATCATAGTTATTTGGGTTGAAAGAGACTTTAGAGATCATCTGGTTCCAAGCTCCCATCTGTGGGCAGGGACACCCTTCACCAAACCAGGGGCCTCAGAACCCCATCCATGATGGTCTTGAAGACTTCAGGGATGGGGCATTCACGAACTGCTCCAGACAACTTGTTTCAGTGCCTCACCACCCTAAGAAAAAAAAAAAAAAATTAATATCTAATATAGACCTACTCTCATTTTACCTTGTACCACTTTGCTTAAAATCATTCTATCTTGTTTTATCATTACGTGTTCTTGTAAATAGTCTCTCTCCATCTTTCTTCTAGACTACCTTCAGGAACTGTAAAACTGCAAAATAAATATTGCATTTTTTCAACTCTAGGAACATCTCAGCTGATTTGCCTCCACCTCTACCTACTGGAAGTACACACACAAATCAATAGATCCAAAAACAGGTAAATAAGTTCTCTCTTTACCTTCTGAATTATTTTTCTCCACTCACAACAACATAACTGTCACTAAACAGCTATATTGTACTTAAAAAACTGTCAATTAAAATATGACTTCATATGTTTCTCTTCCCCATAGTACAATCTATTATCATTTATCTTAATCCAAGAGACAGTCACTCAGGAATTAACTTTAATGTTAAATATGACTAGGAACATAAACTGCTGGTATCACTGTTGTTATTCTTGATATGTCAGGGGAATATGGAATCCATAAGATTCCATTACAATTTCTAGAAGAACATCTCAGTTTCCTTTTCCACTGAGCTGGACTTCAAATCAGTTAACCCAGAAAACACCTCTATTCTTTCCTGAAAGTTAATACATTACTGGGACATATGAAGACATTCAAGATGGTATATCAAGTGGAAAACCAGGAAAAAATATGGTAAGGTTACAAGATATATAATCATGACAGTTTTTAGCTTCTTCAGTTTTCTGCAATAACCTGTTTTATCTGCTCCAGTAATAGTACTGGTTTTCAAACAGGTAGTCAAAATCAAAGCATAATTAGAAATGCAATAGAGTGAAAATGATTTATCTAGTTCAGAATTTAAACCCAGAGTTTCATACTTCAGAGCATGAAAAGGCTCACTCAAACATTTGAAATGGATGTGTGTGAGCACCTTCTTGCTAGTCCTCAATTTTCTTATTGCACATGAATAAAAATTCAATATTGACTTCTTTTCAGTGTATTTTTTTTTTTTTGGCATACAAACAAGTTTTTTCAAAGCAATTTTTTGTCCTTGTATGTACCAGTCAATTAATCTTGAGCAATGAGAGGTACTTTTTCACTCTATTGTTTATTAGCCCATATCTCTAAACCTGCTTTTCTCAAAAAAACCCGGTAAATTCAAGAAATGTACCACACAAGAAACTAGTATCAAAATGGCTCAAATTCTGTGTATTTTACTGAAAATACTTTGCTACAGATATATTTTAAGAATTACGTCAAATCTCGTATGCTATGGAAAAGATGAAAAATAATAGATAATATATATCATTCTACCATATCTATTGTTTTTATGTTGCTTTTACTTAACATAAAAAGGCATTTATGTTAAGTAACTTGTACAGTATTTCATATTTACAGCATCATGAATCAGGTCAGTAACAAAAACTCTTTGTGTTCTCATTTTCATATTTTCAATTGCATACCAAGGCCTAAGACTTAGAGGAGTTCTTTTCATAAATCCTTACTGTAATTCCAGTGGTTTAGGGGTGCTGGAGATATACTTATCTGTGACCTCAAGGCTGGTGATAATCTGGGGAATTAAAAAAGGAATATGTTGCATCTGTTTAGAGAAGTTTTTTAATTATTTTAAAAGCATCACTCATAAGATTATTTCAGTTTCCTATAATTTCTTAATAGATTTAAATTTCTACAAACTTCATCTGCATATCAGAATAAGTCATATCTTAAAATAGCAAAATTATAGAAACAACTTTTAGAAAGCTACAGCCTTCTAAAGCTAGCACATATGTTAACAATACCAGCTAACCATACACACACAGAAAATGAAAAGTTAATAGTTTTATCACTGGCAAGATTACCCCCTTCTCACTTTTATATGTTTTTAAAAACATGTTAGAATTCGTTGAATGAAAACAAGATATATTAAGGTATCTAAAAAGACAACAGGGAATCAAGTTTAAGAAGTTAACCCCCACTCTTTTAATCCAAAATTATTTCTTTATGTATTGGAAAAACAACCAACAAACAACAACAACAAAAAATAAAAAAGAGACATAGAATGCAAGATTTAGCTTTTCCTTAGCTGAGGAAAAGCTAAAAAGGATTTTTCACCTATTTATGTTGAAGTTGCTACTTCATTTTCTTCCTCAGCCATCAAAAATACTCACATATAGGTAAACAAATGCACATAGGCACTCACTTTATTAAATCCATTCAGGTGAAAAAGGGTTTGGAAACAAATGATTCTTCCACTTTTCAAAATAATTCTTGAACATCTAGTTTAAACACAGATAATGTATATTTCAGATAGTGAGGAAACACACATACTGCTGATTAATGAATTACACTTACAGTCCTGGATTTAGAATATTTGTGTACTACTTTTCTTGTACTCACTTTTATACTCATGCTTCCACATTTAAAAACAAAGTTGCCTTTGGTATTTATCAATGAGATAAAAGTGAAATAAAATAATCAGTAGCACAGGATTATATCCTCTCATAAACAAAGAACTCATCTGTGGGAATGGGTGCTGCACACTGAGTCATAACACAGCTCATTACTGAAATAGACGGCATTACATTGGAAAAAAAACCGTTTGAAACTATATCTTTCAGAGCAGCTTTCAGAAAAATTTTCAGAAACACGACTGATGAAGGTGTTGGACAAGCACTTAGGACTCCTAAAGAAGAAATTAAGATGTTTATTTTCCGCTGAGACCTAAAGCGAGTGTCTTTGAAGGGAAGCAGGTCAAATGGTGCTTAATGTGTAAGTACCCCACAGGATTCCATGAAAATTGGGGTACTTTGCTGAAAGAAAAAGGAAAGCCTAACAGATAAATCTTCTGAAACATCCCATGGCAGGTGGTGAATCTCTAACTTGGACCAGTAATGGATGAAGAGCTGAGAAGCAGTAGGAGAGACAAGAAGCTTCTAATTATTTTGTGATTTGCTTTAATTTAAATCAGACTTTAATTTGTTGTCACAACAGATTAACAGTCGCTCCACAAACAAATGTAATGAATTCAGGGTGCTTCAGAGCCAAAGGCTAAACCTGGATTTATTGTTGGCATGTGCTTTCTTCATCTCTCTGGTCTGGGTAGGACTTGTTTCTTCCTTCCTTTTTTTCATTCCCAGAGAAGTCAGTGATTTAAAGCAAACTAATGAGAAATAAATAAAATGAAGCAAGCTTCAACTTAACTCAGGGATTTGTATTTGTGTGGGTATTCTGAAGTAATGCCATAAGCAGCTGTGCCTTATTCCCTTTATTTATTTATTTCTGACTGAGCAAAGAGAAAAACTGTTCTCCACCATAGCACTGATTTGGACCTAATCTGGAATAGCCTTTTTTATTAATATTGTACTAAACCTCAGGAAATGATGCCATAGGCCACATATTAGTGCCAAAATATATATGAAGTCAGTTGATTCTATTTATTAAGACCATACAAGGCCTTTGACCTCCTTACAGTGCACAAACATTAGGCCAGCTGGCTTACAGACATTCTTTTATGCTAAATCTGCACACTCATATCTGTTAGCAACTTTTCATTTCAACACGTCACAAAGAGCACCAGAGCTGTAGCAGTGGTTTATATGGTTATATTTAGACTACATGACTGGCCAGTAGAAGTACATACTGTGTCATTTTCATGCCTTCATTAGTGGTGGCTGATAACAGCCATAATGCTTCTTTGAGGTAGATAAATCATACTGAACTGAGAACCTGGGAATGATCAGATTAGGAATTGACTCTGAACACCCATCTTACTATAAAGCACAGAAATATTTAATTTGGCAGGAACATATCACTGAAAATAAGTGTCATCTAAGTGCAAAAGCATTTATGACCATGGTTTCAAAAGCTTGAATAGGCACAAATCCCTTTTTGAGGTGAAAGTATCAGCTAGAGGCATTACTGATTTTCAAAGAGAATACTTGAATCTGTAACGAAAGGTGCAAAGCGACTTTCTTTAGTAGACATAACCCCCGTTTTCTAAGCCCATCAGGGTCTCCAAACTGCAAACAAATGTAATCTGTTTATTTCATGAATGGCCTGTCTGTTCACAACCTCAACACCGCAACAGAGACCAAATTCAAAACCGTTTGTCACCATTCATATTCCTTCACTAATTCTCCAAGCCTGTGTGGGAAGGTATCATATTCCATTCCAGGGCTGAGTATGCAGTACATCACTATAATTATGTTTTGTCTTATATTTGGCATAAATTGCAGAATTTTGGTAGCAGGGTGAGCTGTGTGGAAGAAGGCAGTGAACAGCCCTATACCAGTCCCAGACGGTTGTCATAGTTGAGGTGGCCACGCATTCAGAATAGTTCAATAAAAACTTCAGACGGCTTCAACCCTGTTATCTAGAAGTCTTTTATACCTTTTCTGAGTAGCAATCCTGTGGGCAGCTCCACACAGCTCTGGCTCTTTCCTTCTACAGTCCCAGCTCCCTGTCCCTAGCACAGCCACCTAACCCTGTCTGTCCCTCATACAGTGATTTGCCTCATTTGTCCCTCACACAATCTCCTATCCCCTCCTCCTCACAGCACGGCCAGGCCAGCAGACTCCAATTGACTCTCTACCAACTAACTCACTCTTTTATCACACCCAGCTGTGAGTGCAAGGCTGTTCCCACTCTTTGGTAATTAACACAGCTGCAATATATCGAAGGCAGGATTGCCTTTAGCATTATCTCTATCTTTCTTCCCACAGATGGTTTTATAAGGCTGTAAAACAGGTCAAAAATGTTCATTGAGCATCAGAAATTCAACCAGGCAGAAGAGTTTTTGATGTCTCTATTTGTTGCAGTGTCTATTTTGGGTTTTCTAAAGTTTTGTATGGTTTTTGTTATTAAGTTTCTGTAATAGTTTATTCCTAACAACCCCCCTTTCCCAAACCCCCGTTCTTCCCCTCACAATAGCCTCTCCCAGTCCGTTGAAATTCTTCCATGATGAGACCTATTGTCTCATCCTAGGCTTGAGTGCTCTGACAAAAGCTGGTGACTCAGCCAGGCGTCCCAGGTTCCCCACTCCCCTTTTGCCCGAAAGTGGCCAATGCAATGGCCCCTGTTCCTAAGCCACTCCCCTTCATTTGCAAAGGTAACACCCCCTGTACTTAAGGGCAGGTAAGCCCTAGGACAGGTGACTCACATCTGGGCCACAGCCTGAATAAAACCTTCCTGGTCACCAAGTCTAAGTCCACTCCTTCTTCCAGCTGGGAACACGTCTCTGTCTGGGATCCAGACCCACAGGAATAAATCGTTTATATGGTTATCTGAAGAGCAGGGTTGGCCAGAGATCAGCTCAGAAGAAACCGTATCTACTCACACATATTTAGAAGGAGCAGTGAGTGTGAGGCCCAGGAGGCACAGCTGGGAAGGCTTTTCTCTCAGAAAGAGACCCTCAGGGATGGAGGAGATACCTCTGAGGGAAATGCTGCCATGGGTAATGTACACCAAGGCAGGGACACCATTAAGGGACCACAGCCTGTAGAGGACCCTTGCTGGGATAGGGACACTACCAGGAGGCCCATGGCAGGTTAGCCATAGGGAGTATTTTAAGGAGCAAGAAGCAGTGGAGAAAAATAAATAAAAAACAAGGAGCAGCAGAAAGAAACCATTGAGTGCAAACGCCAACCTCCCAGTCACCCTGTTATGAAAGGGATTGAAAGAGACTGAGTGTGACATATAGACCCTAGTATTCCTAGAGAGTTATTAAGCATTCATGTGAATGGATAAAAAGAGCAACATCTAATTCTTCTGAAATAGTAGCCTTCCTTTTACAGAATGGAAGTAAAAATATGAGGCAGTGAAAAAAAAATCATAGTAACTGGATGATAATAGGGTGCTAAATCTCTATGCATGATAAACCTTTGTCACATAGAGGACTGAGTTCACCAATTCACAGAGAGGAGGGGATTAGATGATATTTAGTGTTGTTTACATATTCTAAGATTTTGGGATCCCTAAAGGAATTCACAAACTCCATTTAAGTCTTCTTTAAATCTTTGTCACTGTGACCTACTTTAAATTCTTCTTGTAAAGGGAATGTTAAAACAGGGAACATCAAGGCGATTTGCAAGTTCAGTGTAGGAAAAGAGGGCACTCAGCAGTTTTCAAAAACAGGTAGAGTGCAGCTCTTGCTCCTAACAATGCCTGCTAGATTTAATTTTAAATGTGTGTTTTGAATGAGTAGTTTATATAAGGCAGCTAGGTTCAGAACTTCAAGTTTTGTTTTAAGATTGGTTTTTTTCTTAATAATAAAATGGTCCTGCTGCTAGGAAGCCTTACCCTTACAATTAAACAATTTAGATTTTCTTTTTCCCTCTTTCTTGTTAATGCTGTTCCACATGGGGGAATAAGAAAATGCCTTATTCTTATGATGACATTATAGGATTTAAATTACTCTATGTTAATGGAAATCCATGGAAATCAGTGCAGTCACTTTTGATTTACAGAAGTAGAAAAGGAAGAGAGTTGAGCCTTTGGTTAACAGTGTCCTAGCTCTGACCAAAACTTTCTACTCCAGAGTTACCTCCAGGAGTTTTCTTAAAGTTCACTGTTAGCAATGAGAATTTCTGCAGTGTCAAAACCAGCTAGTTAAGTAATGAATCAGCAAAATGATTCAAGACAATGCTGGAAAATGTTTTTCCTTCCATTTCTAAATATCAGCAACTCTAAAATGAGTGAGTTGGTCATTGTTTAAATTTGTTTTCTTCCAACAGGACTGAGACTTCAATACTAAACTAGTATTGAAACTTTCCTTCCTCAATGCCAGGAGAAAAATCAAAGATTATGAGACCTTTGTATCCTGTAGGGAAAACAGTCATGTCTGAATATCCAATGTATTTAAAACATTGCAGGTAGATCTTGAAACACAATATAACATTTTTTATGACATAGAATTTTCTATTCATTGACAAAATATTTCAATGAATAGCTGAAAATGTGAATATAAAAAAAAATGGGTTTATACTTGAAACTCCAAATAATAATTATGTAGTAAGAGTTAAAAAAAAAAACCAAAAAAGCTATTTATACTTTAAGGTGTAGAAAACTTCTTGACATCTCCATGAACTGTGATTCAGGATATATGATGTGCTGCATTCCATCTATGGACCCTTCCAATTCTCAGACTAGTGAGAATCCTGTTTTCTCTACTGTAGAGATGTGGTATATACCCTCAAAGAGAAGTTTGAATTATACTTTGCAGAATAAATTCAAGTGGTTTTCCCACCTTGTCTCCCTCTGCTTTTCTACCCTTCCTGAAAGATTCATGAATCCTAAAGGATTTAGGAAAGAGGGGGAATTTTTAGCTGTGAGGGTGGTGAGACACTGGAATAAGTTGCCAAGGGAGGTTGTGAATGCCTCAGCCCTGGCAGTGTTCAAAGGCGGGCTGGATAAGGCCTTGAACTAGTAGGAGGTGTCCCTGCCCATGGTAGAGGGGTTGAGACTAGATGATATTTAAGGTCCATTCCAACCCCTTAACATTTGATGATTTAATGATTCTGTGGTGCTGTAATTCTATGATTTGATGGTAGATTTAAAAGTCCAACATACAAAATTATATGGAGGAAGCTATAAGCAATCATAAGCAGGAAGCAATAACAGCCTACAAGAGCATCTTCAATGGTGAAGCAGGGGACTCCTGTCCACTTTTCAGCTCTCACATATCATTGGACATCCAGCTTAATTCTGACATGATATCACTGTGCCGTTTCCACGTCTGTTTTCCAATATAAACATATCCAAGACTAACAGAAATCAGTGCAAATGAGATCTGGTGCTTGGTATGGATATCTGGAACACTTCTTTCAGGTTTTATACATATAGATAACATATATATAATCTATAGATTATAGACATAAACATTCTTTTGAATTTTTTGATGAATTCTTGTCAGTAAAATTCTATTTACACTGTTGGACTGCTTTTGGGTCACATAAAATTAATGCAACATGAATTGTAGGTCTTTCTTGACAGCCATGAAAAAATAACTGCATTCTAAGACACTTCAGAGCTCAACAGCTATGCTTTCCTGGAATTCCTGCTGCCTTTAGAGAACATTAAATTTATTGCTAATAGTGGAAATGTTCATTTGTCCTTTAAGTATGAGTAGTATGGGAGTGTGTTCTTTATTTCCCACCTTTACACCATTCCCTTGAGCCCTTCCCAGCAATCAAAGGTATGTAGATTCTCATAAGAGAAACAAATAGAAAAATTCATTTTGAAAAATTTCCAGTGAAGATATGAACTCCATTTCAGAACATCAAGAAACATTGTAGGAGAAAAAAGAAAATCAAATAAAATTTTAAAAAAGTCTGTTCAGTGACTCCAAGAACACCATTTTGATGTTTTTGTTCCCTCTTATAAGAATCATCCACATTGAATGATGCCTTGGATGTTTGCTCCACTGGGTATTCTATTACATCTCACCATTTGCTTGTTTATGACTATTGTATCTTTATATTCTTTTTGTGAGGAAATGCATATGAGAGAAATAGCTTCTTGAATAAAGTTATTTCAAGATAAAATATGAGATAGATAGATAGATGTACTTACTTGTGCTCACATTAATGAATATTTCAGATCACTCTATTGAATGAATTAACTTGTTGTTGCTTTTGTTATAAAGATTTTTTAAAATCTGTAGGTTAGTAAATATTTCAAGGATTCTCTGCTGCATGAGTTGAAAACAGACTAAATTTGGCATTTCCTTTATAATTTCTTTTGGCAGAGAGAAATAAGCATAGCACTCCTACTGTAATATTAAAAAATGTTTGAGGAATTTCTTTCAACAGAGAATGATTAAAACTATTTCATTAAAATAAGATAATGGTACTACCCTACAATTGTTCTTTGTATGAAGTGTAAAAGAAGTTAAAAGTTTTTTTCAAATATGCTTTTTTCAACAGAGCTAGAGAACTCCTAAACTTTCATATGATGTAAATCCTGTTGTAAGATAGGATATGTGGTGCAAAAAAAGCTCTCTAAAACTTCAATTGCTCTCTTTATAAGAGTGACTTTTTAAACTGATAGGTAAAATAGGTAATTAACAGCCTGCAATGTTAAATAAATTAAGAGATTCAGAACAGAATTTTTACTGGAAAAAGGGACAGGAATCCCTTCTGCTGGTTATTCCTATGAAAAGTATGTGGTAACAAACACCTTTTAATAAGCATTTCCTCTGTAGTCAATAGGGAGAATTTCATTTCCCCAGACTAGACTCATTCTTTCCACATATGATTAGGTTCTTAACTTCCAGGCATTTGAAGCCTGGTAAGAGGAATCTAGGCTCAGGTCAAGGAAATTAACTTCTTTTTTCTTTAATGCAGATTAGCACTTGTGAGTTCACGGTGCAGAAGTGCCAACAATTCTTTCTGGGGTCCTTGCCTGTGTTTTCATTAAGTTATCAGACTAAGGCTGTTCTTGTGAGAGCAAGTAGTCTTACTGAGATGAAAACACTAGCAAAACGTCTTACTCTTATTGTTCCCAAATATCTAGACAGCAGTATTTATTGTTTACATTGCTATCCATGTTTTTTTAGAGTTTACACTAAGCATCTGTGTTGCCTAGCAATTTTCTTAAAAACTCTGAATAATGCATGAGTGTTTGTACACAACTTACAAGCTCAGTAGGCTGTATTATACTAATATATGCACTATAAATCTTTCCATTTCAAGAAGTATTTGATTATCAAATCATGAGGCTGGTGAATACACATGTAATCAGATTGAGTAATAGTCCTCTATATATAATATTTTGCACTTTGAGAGTAACTACCATTTGTGAGCCTCAAACATTCCATATCTGCTTACAATTAAACCTTCACACCTCTGTACTGCAAACAATCTATGCCATTTTTTCTCTCTGTTGCCACACACAAAAATACCTGGAAGTTTTGGGCACCACAATATAACAAAGATATTAAATTATTAAAAAGCATTGAAAGTGGGATAATGATCATAGTGAATGAAGGGCCTTGAGGAGAAGCCATATGACAAGTGGCTGAGGTCAGCTGGAGTGTTCAGCCTGGAGAAGAGGAGACTGAGAGAACACCTCACTACAACTTCCTTTTGAGGGGAAGAGGATGAGCAGACACTGATCTCTTCTCTGGTGACCAGTGACAGCACTGAGGGAATGGCCTGTGTTGGAGAAGGCTTAGATTGGATACCAGGAAAAGGTTCTTCACCCCAAGGTTATTTGAGTACTGGGACAGGCTCCCAAGGGAAGTGACCCAGCACCAGCCTGACAGAGTTCAAGATTTTAGACTATGCTCTCGGCCACAGGGTGTGACTCTTGTGGCTACCCTGTGCAGGGACAGGACTTGGGCTTTGATGATGCTTGTGAGTCCAATTCAGGACATTATATGATTCTATGATATGTATACACAATGTAATACATTAGCAAATCGGTGTCTCTTATATATAGAGCACAGCTGGATCATGTTTTTATAACTGGGATGCTTTGGTGACTTATCAAAAGATAATATTGCCACAATGCTTTTTTTTATCAAATCATTTCAATGCAAGGCAGTCTCATTCATGACTAATCCTAAGGATTTTTCATCTCAGGATTAAATATCATAATTAAGCCACAGTGAAACAGAGCTTATATATTCCTTCATTTATTAGAATGCTAATCATGGGTCTTTTGGAACTGGAAATTAGAGCTTTGGAGAAAAAAATCTAACATAATCTGATATGGTAGAGGTCCTTTTCAAACAGTTTTTTTTTGTTTGTTTGGGTCTTTTTTTTTTTTTTTTTAAATATTGACTATTTGTTGAACAGCATATNTTTTTTTTTTTTTTTTTTTTTGTAAATATTGACTATTTGTTGAACAGCATATTTAGCTGATTTTCTAGATATCCAGCAAAAAAATCAACCTTTTTTTTAAAAATTATGTTATAATCACACCTGTGCAGCATATAAAAATGGGAATTCTACACATTTAACATCTGAAATTACTCTAGTTGATATAAGTAATTTCATAGTCTAGGGGCATCAACAGGACTAGAACTTTGTAAGAACTGCTTTGTTGACAGAAACAATACAAACAAGATTAGGTGTGATGATGCAGAGGGACCAGTTTAAATAGATTGTAAATCAATCTCATAATGGATTAAGTAAACCAAGAATACTTTGGGATGGTGATGTAGGAAAAAAGTCTTCACAGGCTCATTGTTTGGCAGGGGAAATGAACATTCAATGAATTACAGGAAAAAGGTTTTCTGTAATTTTAAGATATTTTAACTTGTTCTTATGTCTAGCAAAGCACATGCTGCAACACTGGTATATTAGTCACCTCAGAAACAAATGCTGTAAAAAAGTTCCCATTATTTCACATTGTGCAAATAACTAAACAGGAAATATGAACAGAAGACTGCTATGAATGCTCATTCGGATTTTACACAATTCACTAATTTTTAAAAGTTACACTATTAATTAACTATAAATACTTTTTCTTTGTTTGTTTTAGAAAAATGTGAACACAGGAAACTTTTTATCACAAAAATTACTTCCAGTATTACTTAAATCATTTTCAATACATTTTTCATTACTTCTCTATAGCAAATTGGTTGCTGAGAAAAATTTTATCTATAAAAAACTTAAAAACAAAAATCCATTAGAACTAAACAGCATAAGAGAATTAATGGATTACTGGGACAAGTGTCTACTAGTTATTTGAAATAAAAACTATGATTAAAACACCTACATAGTTATTGAAGAACATAAAATGCACTGTGGAGGTCATACAAATTAGTGTTTAATTCTAGTTCATCCATCACATGTTTGCTTCTATATCTGCCATAGAGTGGTGGAAGGAATGCTGAGTGATGCCACAGTTCTCTCAGTCTGTGGCTGTGCATATCTTAAATTCATTAAACCTGATTCATTTATGCTGTGTAACAGTAACCCTGATGAGCCTTTGAGCATACACATACACTTAAACATTTGCCTGTGGATGTCCTCTTTAACAGGTACTTGAAATATATAACAAAACTATCAGCTTTGGCTTCCTCAGTCTTCTGTGCCCAGTAACAATAATTTTAAGTAAAATTTCACAGTGAACACACAACAGAATTCTTAAAGATCTCCTGAAGAGACAAGTTTGAAAATTAGACTGAATTTGTCCTTATTATGAGATGACAAAGCATTTAGTTGAAAACTGAAAGTTCAGCAAATGTATTTGCCAGAGATTTCAGCTGTGCTAAAAAGCTGTCAGCTTCTTACTCTCTACACTCTACACTGCTTGCAAAATTCACCTGGGAGGGCAGTGAAGTTACAACACTTAAAAGGCTCTACAAATTCTCAGCTTTTGTTCTGTGCCCATAGGGTCGGCTGACAGCTATGCACGCTTTAGAGGATTTTCACATGAAGTATTACTGTGCTCTCTAGGTGAGAGTGAGAAGTGAAATGATGGTTTGCAGAGAATTAAAAGGAGACAGAGGAGAATCCCTGTCTACCATTAGACTGTATAAATCAAACCCAGTATTTTGAACAGTGAAAGTGTCAGTGTTTTTAAGCTGGAGAAGAGAGGACAGATGGATACTCATTTTATAGCCTCAACTATGCTAGCGGCACAATTTAAATTATTAGTAGTCAAATCACTGAATAAAGCCATTTGCACACATAGGAAGGCTTTTCTTCAAGATTTCTTTGACTAGACAGATTTTTCGTTTTCTTTTCTAATACATCTCAATTAAACTCTGGAGTACTGAAGTCAGCTTTCTGAATGTATAAAAGATTTCTCCAAGAGCTTTTATGTCATCTGTAAGCTTTCAAAGTTAAGATTTATGTTATTGCAATCTTCTTCAAGGCAAAATGACACCAGAATTACCTTGCTCAAGTAAAGTTATACAGTACTATGGTAACAGAGACATAAGCATAAAACATAAAGCAGAAAAACAATCAGAAGTATATATAAAAATTAATACAAAAAGATTATAAACTAGAAACAAAATTAATATTTAAAGGTGCTAAAACTAATGGTATTGTACAGACTTTCTGTCAGATATTTCAGAATAAAAAATACTATTTTTGATACTTATTCTATACTCTTAAACATGTTTCCATATTAATAAAACTGGGGATTCTTTTGTATAAACATCAACACATAGAAGCTCAGAATCATATAACCATAGCATTGTTTGTGTTGGAAAGCCTCTTCAAAGTTTCCTGAATGCAGCCTCTCAGCCATGCGTAGTGTCATCTTTCACTAGAGGAAGTTGTTCAAAGTCAAACCTTGAACACTTGCATTGACTGGGCACCCACAACAACACTTCCAGTTATGGATCCCTGGGCAACCTGTTCCACTGCCTCATCACTCATATAATAAATAATAATAATAATAATAATTCCTCTTTATGTCCAGTCTAAATCTACCCTCTCTCTGTTTAAAAACAGGGCACCTTTTCCTTTTCCCTACAGGGTCCAGTAAAAAGTCTCTCTCTTTCTTTCTCAAAAGAGAAAGATTTTCTTTCTCCCTTTATATGTATTAATAGGCCACAATAAGGCTTCCCTGGTGCTTCTCTTCTTCAGCCTGAACAATCACAACTCTCTCAGACTTTCCTCATAGGAAAGGTGCCACCCTCTGATCATTTTCACGACCCTCCTCTGGACCAACTCCAACAGGTCCATGTCTTTTTGTGCTGGAGATCCCAGAGTTGTACACAGCTGGAACACCCTCCAGGTGGGGTGTCATGAGAGCAGTGGAGGAGAAAAATCACATTCCTTGATCTGCTGCCCATGTTTTCTTTTTTATGACTTAAAATATGATTGGATATCTGGGTTGTAAGGGTGCACTGCTGGTTCATATTTAACTTATCATCTGATACCCCCAAGTCTCTCCAGGTTGGCTCTCAGTGTATTTACCACTCAGTCTGTATTGATATCGAAGATTGCCCCAACCCAGGTGTGGGACTTTGCACATAGCCTTGCTGATCTTGAAGTTTTTATTGTCTTGTTCTTCAGGGCTGTGAAAGTCCCTCTGGATGGCCTGTCTTCAGTCTAGGTTATCAGCTGCACCTTAGTGTCATGTGTAAACTTGCTGAGGGTGCACTAAGTCCCTCTGTCCATGTGATCAATAAAGATGTTGAACAGAACAAGCCCCAATAAGGACTGCCAAGGGACACCAGTTGTGACTGATCTCCATTTAGACATTGAGCTGTAGATTGCCATTCTTTGCAGGCAGCCATTACAATTATAGAGAATTGATATTACCTCCTGAACAAAGCTGAAAAAACTCCTTCTAAATCATAAGCCTGAGTTTGGAAACAGTCTGGGCAGGCAGGCAATACTGATACTCTTTCAATGTAATTCTAATTACTGATCCATATCTCTCAATAGAGAGAAGAGTAATACTTGTAGACAGTATACATTTATCAAAGAAAGTGGAATTTTGATCATATAAATTATAAAAATTATAAAAAAATCAATGTATTGAAATGTAATGTCCAGTTTCTTCATTATTTTCCTGAAAGGATTGACTCCTTCTTTTGGCTTTGTTCTTTGTGGTCTTTTTATCTTTTTACAAGAATGTACAGAAAAGAAACAGGCTAAAATCTTTGCGGAAACCCTTAGAATTATTCCTATTTTGCCTTTAATTTTTGAAATGTGACAAATTCTTTTTTTTTTTTTAATTTTCCTCAGAAAGTTTGCAGTTAAAATGCTATATATGAAAACAAACATTCCCTTCCCCCTGCCCAAGTTTTTGACCAGATTCCTCTTAATCTCTCTCCCTCAGAAACTTTGACCCAGGTAGCACTTCAGGTTTTTAATTTGCAGACTCTTAGTCAGTGAAGTAGAAAAAATTGGTTACACACATATTTATAGGCATGTTTCTTTACAGATGTATATATTTACGTATCTATGTTGTTACATGTGTGTATCTATACATACACAAACATCTGTCAGAGAAATATTATGTTAATGTCACTGAACTGCATAGTAATGTCAGCCTCAGATAAGCTATAAAGTTAAACCTGGAAAGAGCTTTCAAAACTGCTTGCTTGCCAACTGTCTGATGTACTAAGCTATTGTAATTTATTGCTGACCTTGGTTAGCAGGTGTGGAATCCATCAGGGGAGATGTAGTGAATCATCATGATTTTGTTTTCAATTATTGTGTTTGCTGTCTGCAGCTGAAATATGAATGAAACATATTTTATATAGCTTTTTTCAATGACAGCCAAAGAAAAGACATACAAGGCAAAACAATTCATGATGCTTTCTTTGTATTTTTAAATTTTCTGCTATGAAGCAATTTCTTTCAAAGTGCTTAGACACATTGTACACCCAGGTTGTATGTACTTTTCCTGCGGTTAAGGAAAAGAAACAGTGGGAAGACTTCTGTGGTAAGAACACTCATTACCTGCCTCACATAACACTCATTTCCCCAAAATCTTGCCAGAGACTCACATTAAATGTAGAATACTGTTAGATGTAAACCTGACAATTGCTCCAAACTACATAGTTTATTGCAGTTTCTTTGGTGTCCCTAAACACAGTAAGATATATCCTTACTTAAATAACAAGAACTAGAAAATTTCCCTACTACAAGGTATAAAGACAACATTATAGCTTTCCTATTAGATTATGAGTCTAGAAAAAATGAATTCTGGTTGCGAGTCACAACTGACCAAAGTTTTATCGGGTTATGCAGAATTCTGTGATATCTCTTTACTAATAATCTCTTCCTTTCTCCTAAATCTGATGAGATTTACTCAGAAACACAGGTATGGAGAATAAGGCTATACTCTTAATTTTAGCTATTTTCCACAGTTCAACTCCTGGCTGTCTCACTCCTTTCAGGTTCAGCTACACAAAACAGACAGCCATCTCAGCCATCTACCCCTTCTTTCAGGGCCTACACCTGGATACTACTAGTGCTGCACATCATACTAAATTCAGGTGAGCGCACACTCACCGAGTACTTTCAAGAGGCTGGAGAATCTTGCAGGTAGATGATGCCCTGCAGCTGTTCAGATGTGCTAATACTCTAGTTTAAAATAAATAATACAAATTGAAAATAGCTACTTGTTGAAGTTATTTCTTTTAAAGAAAGATCTAAGAATTTGATGTTGCACTAGCTCACCTTGCACAGACAGAATCTTCAGTAATTTTCTCTTACATAAGGCTAATTTTGTCTTTACAAATTTATGCACCAAACTTATGTATTGTATGTATTTTTAGATTTTACTCTTCAAAAAATTTTGTTGCTGTTGCTCCAAAATATAAATGCATTTGACATTTTTGCTTTGATCGGTGTGCAGATGTAGAAGAGTTTTGATATAAAAACCACAAACACAATGCACATATACATCTACATATGTACATATGCACGGTTATTTCATATAAGAAAGATTAAAGATCATCTTTGAATAGCTAGTTAAAGACTTAGAGGAATGATGGTCCTAATCTGAAATTTTACATACTTAGAAGAAAAACTGAAGAATAGCACACACCTTGAGTGATTTGCCTTAAGCAGTTTTAAGTTGAGATAGAAAAAACTCTGATGTAAACTGAGGAAACACAAATATCCAGAAAATACAAGCCAAAAGCTTGAGTTTACAGTTAAAGCTACATTGGCTTATGAGATAGTTATCTCAAAGTACTTAATAAAATGAGACTACCCATGTAAAACCTGCATTTAGGGCACAAATTTAATAGTTTCAATGTAAATTTATTTTCTTATATAATCAGATAGATATATAATCTCATCTATATATATAATCTTATATATATATCACATTTTAGGAGAGTTAAACATACTGATTTTGGGAAGGAACAGAAGTTTAATTTGTAGAATTATTGCTGAATTGCTAAAATCTTAATATTTGGAATAGTAAAGCCTTTCGCTTTAGTGTGGCTAGATAATTACCAATGCTTTAGCAGGTATTTCAAGGCAGAACTTCTGGCTTTTACAACTTAATACATACACAGTCAAAATTAATTTCATTATATTCTTAACTCCAAAACCACAAACTTCAAAAGGTTTAAAAAGAAGTAATCTGCTTCTGTAGTAGAAGTATGGCATAGTAACCATATATTTGCTCTATGTAGGGACTTGTTGAATAATTTTCTTGCTTTCTTATTTTCATTCTCTTTCCTACTTCTTTTTTTTTTTTTTCATTCTATGTATAATTATTAGAATTCAAACTCATAAAAAACTGTTGATGAGATTCAGCTTCAGAGGAACAGTTTTTGACTCATAATATTTCAAAAAACACATTTCTGGAAATTTTGCCATATTAAATCTTATTAATATAGGGGTCTGGCACAGTCATTATTGAGTTGTCATCATAGTCTACAGGATATAAATCTAAAAACTAGCCTCCTGTATAAAGAGAAATCTTTATTAAAACCATCTTTCTTTAAAATTATATTACATCAATATGTGATATTTTTGTGAGCAGAAGTTCCTTTTATGTCACCATGGCTGGTCAATTCCCTGCTTGTGTTGCATCAGTAGCACAGCTATTAGAAAATGTGGAAAGCAGCTTGAACTGGTGACCTTTAAAGAAAAGCTTGTCAAACCATTGATCTCAATAAGATCTTCATTAAAATGAAAGGAGTATCTGCCTATTTTTGGTTTGTAAACTTGAGAATTGAAATATCCTAGGGTGATTTAGTTTACTTATATTTGATAGCTCCTTATTTTATAATCCAAGTCTGATTCTGTATGTATTCCAAGCAGATAACTTTAAGCAGCACTAGCAAATTGTTACTTCCATTATTTCAGCAAAAATTCTCTACAATATATAGAGTTCTACTGCAGTTTGTTAGACAGAACATAATGACAGACACATCAGTTTTATCTGGGCTCTTTGCTTAATATTCATAGATAAATAGAATTTTCCTGTAAGCAAATATAGCTGAAATTAGCCAGCAGTAACGAGTACATATTTCAGATGATATTGTTAAAAATGTTAATATCATCAGGTTAAAGATAACTTGTGGGATACCCAATATGTATAACAAGTTTCCAGCTAATGCTTCCACTGATGTTTATCACGACTACACACTACACTAATATTCCACATTTAATGGGCATCTGGATTCAAAATAGTCTCTGTCTTATGTGCCAAGTCCCTCTAGGCTGTCAGCTAAACACAGCTTGTTTTACAGTTTGCCTAGATTTCACAGATTGCCTAGTAGATTCTTGCAAATCCACTCAAGAATTTTGAATGCATGAGAAAATGTACGAGGAATTTTTTATCCTGTCTTTCTTTAGCTCAAGGAAGTCACCATCTGCTTCAGTCATGCAAGAAAAGAGTTCAGCTAATGGCAGCTGACATGTGAATTCCAGAGCTGTTGTGCCAACACTCCAAAGCCATGGCTATGTCAGTTATTGGCCAGCTAGAAACAATCATTAGGTGAGACGATTCTAATTAGTAACAACTGGATGATTATTGTTTTTCCCCCTTTAAATAGCAGAAGATGCAGGGAGCCATCCTCTTTCAGAACAAATACATTAAAAAAATATACTAAATTAAAAAAAAAAATTACAGTGCTGCTAAAAATGCAAAGATGAGGATAGATTGTATACCTCCAAATACTAAAATACAGAGATTTGTCTTTAAACACTTGATATCATGGAGCAGTATGAGAAATTTCCTCAAGTTGTACATAGTTCATGGCTGCTTTACACTTCTTACTCTAACAAGCTAAGTGGAATCATCTTTTCTAATTATTAAGAACGCACTTTTGCACAGGAATAAATGCTGTGTTTGTTTTCTTCACTGTGTCTATCTAAGACCATTTGTGCTGCAAATAAAAGTGTAGAGAAGATCTTGTTGCTAAGCTGCCAGAAATTGCATCACAGTTAGATAAAAGACCTGGTTATAAAAAAAAGGCTAGTGGTGGGAGAAAGGTAAACATTTTCACAGGTGACTTGGCCAGAGATTTAGTTCATCAAAGACCTTTTTTTTTTCCTTTGAATGAAAGAGGAGGAAAAAAAAAAAAAGGAGGGCTTTTTAAGTATTATTTGGAAAAGATCAGAGAGACCAAGCAGTAAAATTGTCTAGAAACACATGAAGTAATTATGTCAGAATGCACATTAAATAAAAGCAGATAGGAGTAAAAATAGCCATAATTGTAATCAACAATAGAGGACCTATGCTAAAAATGGAAGTAATTTCCTGAATTGGAGCTCTAAGGACACTTACAGCATATTTCAAGTGCATAATGAGGCTCCCCTTGTTACTTGGTGTGATTTTTGTTTCAAGCTCACATTAAAACAGAACCTTTGTAAAGGCTACCAAGAAGAGAATTCTTATATTTTTAAATTATTTTTAAAATGTTAATTATAGTTGAAGCTTATAAAATAAACTTCAGTTAAAGACCTGTCTTTACTCTGAAGAACCCTTTTGATCACTCATATCTTTCTTTCAGTTTAATTGCCAGAATTAATGTTTGGACAGGTGGGAAGCCACCTGAACATGGCTTTTTAATATAACTTTCTGGAGAAATAAATTTTCTGAGATAATGTTGGTCATCCTTCTTCCACTCCTCCTTTTCGCCAAAGCTGTTGAGTGAAATGGTACTGAGTTGAACTTAATTATTTAAAAAAAAGAGTTTCCACAATTTTTCTTTCAGCAATAAAAAAATCATTTATTTTTTAACTCAACTTCATAAAAATACACAGATTGCATTTGTTAGCTTTTTAGATGGATAATTATTTTCATTCTGGTTTTTTTATGAAGAATTTAGCCTAGAAATATTGATAATCATGAGTATTGAAATCTCAATTATGTAGTTAGTTATTGGAAACACTGAGATACTAACCTTTAGATTATTTTATATATTAACAGTTAAAAAAAATTTTAGTTACTATTCATTTCATCCCAATATGTGTTTAAAATTGATCAGATGAGTTTCTATTGCTCTTGACTTGATATAGAATATTAAGGACTCAGCAGAATATGCTCACAGATTTATTGGAGAGTGCTTCATTTGCAATAGAAAACCCAGAAACATTATGGAAGGGTTTTTTTTTGTTTCATTTGCAATACTAAAAAGCAAAAATAACTTTTAAGCCCATGAACTTCCCATGTCTTTAAAACTATACTGTAGATCCAGTGTGAGGTAAGAATGAGTCTTTTCTTGTTCTTTCCCACTAATTGATGTTAAAACCCATCCTGAATTACCAGTTTCAGTTTTTTCTTAGATGTATGCAAATAGTTTACGTATCATCTTATATTTTGCCCTTTTCTTGTATACTTGTTACACAAATACAAAAATCTCTTGCAGATTTTGCAAATGGTTTGCCTTTATTTAGAATCAGCTTTATTACAGTACTAATACTCATAATTATATAAAGAATAATTGTCACCTTACGTGATAACATTCTTTTTTTATTAGGCCTACTGTAAAGGGTGCAAAATTCAGGAAAATTAGTAGCACCTCTCCAAATCTCCAAAGCTTTCCCAATTACTTACAGAATTTAAAGTATTTGAAGAGTTCCACATTTTTAGTCACAAGGAATTGTATAATTGTCTAATTAAAAATATTTTGTGTTGTTGCTTCATATTTGCTGCTTAAACGTGGAAGTCTAGACTTGAGTTGAGGAAAAGGCACAGTTACATCAAAGACTTCCAAATACGAGTTATAATTATTTTTTTCTTTTTCTCTTTGCTTTTTTTTTTCATTTTTAATGATTTCTTTAACATAATGAGAACACAGAATGTGAACAATGAAAAATGGATAAATACTAAATAATTTATAATTATAAATGGAATAGAGATATTAAGATTTTTTAATGTTTTTCCTAAAAGGCATTCTCAATGGAGGTTCCTTGACTTTGAAGCTCATGGTGTCTTGAAGAGAAATATTTTTTGCATCAGGCATTACTTTTGATCTACCTGTCAGGTTTTCAACACAGTGAGGCTGAATCCCAGTTTATGCACATATAGATAAGTCTATAAACTTTGCAGATCCTTTTGGGGAACTAACAAAAATATAATATGAATCCAGTGTAGCATAAGCCAAGGTAATCAGTGCAAGCAAATATTCTGTCTATCACTGCCAAACTTCTTGAAAGCAAAGCTATTACCATCAAAGATGATACCATCAACTTTACTAATAATTTCAAGTAATAAGGTTCAAGAATTTATATTTAGATTGACTCTATTGATTTAATTTATAAAAGTACCTCTTTACCTTATATTCCTTTTAAATTTGAGTGCTTTTGGTATTAAGACCTCGGAAAGGGTTTCACAAAACATTTTGAGGAGATACATGGAATGTTTATGAATGTAACAATACCCTGGTTTTTGTGGCCAGTCTTTACAAATTTCAGTGGCTGGTGTAGTGGGAATGAATGTTGTGTTTCTGTGGTTTATAGGCTAGTAAATACAGAGGAAGTTGAAGGTACATATAGTTTGTCAACTTTAAGGTCCACTTCAGACTGCAGAAGAGAAGATAGTTCTGTATAACTGTAAACATAAAACTATGTAGATTTAAAAAAAAAAAAAAAAAAAAAAAAAAAAAAAAAAAAAAAAAAAAAAAAAAAAAAAAAAAGCAGCCGCGCTTTACCCTTGGAATTGATTCAAATAGACCAGAACTCGATCTCACAAACAAAAAAAATTAGGTTATGTAAACTGTGATCAGGTTGGGGTTGTGTTTTTTTTGTTGCTGTTTTTTGTTTGTTTGTTTGGGGGTTTTTTTGGTTTTTTTTGGGGGGGTTTTTTGGTTTTTTTTTGGTTTTTTGTTTTGTTTTGTTTTGTTTTGTTTTTTCTTATATGAACACAAGTGAAAGCTTGGTCATTATTTTGAAAATTTGATTTAAAAATCCCAAAACTCAGCATTGCACATAAATTCATCTGTGAATGCTTTTTGGGATGTACCACTTCAAAAGACTTACTCAACAAGTAAATAAGATTTTTGGTCTCAGTCTTTACGTTAAGTTATCTAATTTGTCTCTGTTATACATAATCACCTACACAGCATGAAAAGTCCTCTTTTAAATACCCCAAACCAGTGGCAGTCTGGATGATTTCAATAACCTTAAAGATCTTTCTGTGAAGTTTACAGTTCATCTTGGTTTTTATAACTGTACCTTGTTAAATCTCAATAGCTTTCCTGCTCTTTTTTTAACACAGATTTTGAATCATCAGAACTCTTGGGCTTTTATCCTTGGCATTTCCTTACCACTCACAAGAAAAACTTTACTACTTTTCTCCCAATACTCTAGTGGAAGGCTAGAAAAATTTTTCATCAGGATTAACAGTAGAATGCAGGAAAATGGGAAAGGATGACAATCATTTCATATTTATGGAGTTTTAGAGACTAGAGAAGTTCTCTGTTCTCTTTTGCACAGCTACTGAACTCAACCCCCTGTCAGCAGAATTGTTACAAAAAGCAGCCTATCATTATTTGACTCCTTTCTCTTAACTGCCAAGCTGTAGCTGCAGAAAAAAAGATCTACAAAGGTAAGTGATTTTTGAAGGTGTTTTAACATTTGAACAAACATCTGCATTAGCATCCTTAGGATCAGCCACAGGTGGCTATGCTGTGGAAAGGCAAATCTCCTTAATTTAAATGGTAACCCATACCTTCATCCAAAAATTTTAACAGCGTCCTTAAGATATTGAGCTGCAACAGAGAGATTTCCAAATGGTCCCACAAAGAAAAAGATTTTCTGCTTCTTCTCTATTTATGCTTATGTGGATTTTCCACATCAGGTCCTCCAAGAAATGGTTGAAAAATTTCAGCTCAAGAACATCTCTCCTTATGTCATTGTTATTATGCTGAGATGTGTTGTTCCCCCTTATCCCCTAAAAAAAAAGGCTTTTGAGATCTGACAACAAAAGGCTGCATAGCACAAGCAGCTTCAGTTCTGCCAGTTAAAAAGCATTTGGACTTCCATCAAGCCCTTTCTTTTTTTATGGCTCTCTGCATTCTGACTACGAAGTAAAACAGGATTCTTTCAAGGTCCTGGGCATTTTGCCACCACTTTGGGCCATGGGGCCAATAAAAATCATTAGCAATACATAAATTTTATCCAGTGGGCTTTCCTGAACATGTGCAAATGTTCATAAGGTTAGAGAACAGAAATCCATATGTTGTATCTTACATGCTTGGAATGCATTGAGTTTAACTAGTTTAGAGTAAGTTCATATGAATACCCTGATATTTTTATATCAAATTAGGACACCTGTGGTTCAAGTACTACAATAAGAGTCCTGATTAAATAAACAGATTACTATTACATTTCAAGAGATAAAATCAATCACTGTAAACAGCACTGCTTTTCCATCTTTACTGTATTATATTAACACTAAGCTACAATATTTGAGAAATATTCACATTTTCTTAGGTGGAAATTTGCCCTTTTAAAATAGAGAGTTTCCATCTAACATTTCCTGTAGTAAAGCAACACTCTTAACTTATGGAGGGGTGGGGGGGATGGTGCTGTGAAAACTATTATTCGGTAAAACATTTTCATGGGATATTATGGAATATTTTGGACTAATTTTAATGCATCTGTAAGTAGCTTTTTTAATATGACTACCTGACTTATTCAGTATGAAGCACATACTATAGTTTAACTATAAGTTTGGTACATCTGGAAAAAAATACTCTATTTCTGACTTGTTCTTGTGCTATTTTGAATAAGTAAGACAGATAATATTTTGGAAGTTTGGTTTGTTCTGGAGTTGTTTGTATTTTTCAAATGTGCCTTTCTTTTCTAGGCTAATGTCAGGTAGTAGCATAATTTTAATGTGAAAGCAAAAACAGCAGAAGAAACCTGAAAACTCTAAATAATATAAAAAACCTTAGCAGCACCCAAACTTTTAACATGTAAATATATTTGGTCTGATAAATATGACACTTAATAGAATCCTGCAAACTTTGCTCTGTAATGATATTATTTTACAGAAAATTGTGCCATAACAGAGCATTTTAACTACACATTTTGGGAGTACACTTGAAAACAATTTCATAGGGCTTTTTTTGGAGTTAAGTGGAACTAGAGCTGAGGTGTTCTATAATTGCATTTTATTGTGGCTCTGGCTACGCACCTATATACCCACACCAGAATTACTCCTTTCTTTGGACTATTAGATTTTGAAAAGTGAGGGTACTATTGTACATGGAAGCATTGAGTCAGAGCTCTTCTGAAACAGAAATGAAAGCCACTAAAATTATTTTGTATAAGGGTTTTAATTACTAGGATGATCCTAAAATTATTATCAGTGTAAACACATTCTAGAACCAAAGTACATTAAGATAAAAACCCAAAACAACTAAAAGAAGCCTCAAAATAAATCAACTCCCCCCAAAGACCCCACTCAGAAGTAATAGTTAAAACTACTGTTGATGAGATGTCAAAACCTCAACAAGAGTAGGAAAATGTTTAAAAAATATAATTGCTACTTTAAGACATTTAATTTGGCCTGAGGAGATTCTTAATTTTTATATGTTGTGATCTCAATTTTTTGACATCACAAAAATTTTGCATTCATAGATCGATTCCAAGTGACTGTAGAGGAAATGTACTGCATTCACGTTCCTCTCGTGTTAAGTCATCATGATCTAAATTTTCTGAGCTGTGCACTGGTTGTGAGAACAAAGTGTCCTTATAAAATGTGAGCATTTTTCTTACATGGTGCTACAGTATTTAATCTGGGTAGGTTGTCAAAATAATTTGTCTATATATCCTGTTTCTTATAGTTGTTACTAACACCTTTCTTAATTTATTGAGTAATTTTCAGCTGTGTAAGAGTGATTAAATAAAAAGAACATAAAGTTTAGTTTTACTAACATGTACAGTATGCTAGACACTTTCATAAAAATAAGAAAAAACAAATGTGAAATAACTGGACCATTGACTGGATCATATTAGAAACATAGCTCTGATAAAATATGTTATTACATTAAGTTTTTATTGATTTTTAATAAATAAATATTTTATCTGGTTTTTTTTTCACATAATTCTGCTTCTAAGATGAGTAGAAATATTACCAACTAAATATATAAGCATAAGAAGCACAGAACATAGTTATAAATAAATTCAAATTACCATGAGTGGGGAAAATGACACTAACTGTAGTGGCAAACTTAAAATGTTAAGGTATTAATGTATATATATATATTGCTAAGTTGGGAAATTTTAGGGGTTTTTTTCTTTATTTGATGTGTTTTTTACTTAAAATAACATTCAACCTGATTGCTTTCAAAAGCTTTTCAATTCAAATTTTTACCTGATTATTCAGTTCATGTGCATTGTTTAGGACTAAGATAATAGTCATTCAAAGTTAATCCAAATTAGATGACCAGAGTTGAGTTTCAAAGGAACAATACAAAAAAAAAATCATTGATCCATTTGAAATAGCAATGGGATTATCATGTAAATAATATATGTACAGTCGTCTCTATTTATTTATCTATCTATCTATCTATCTATCTATCTATCTATTTTTAATAACATTTTAAATAATCTTTAAAAAATATTTCTACCGCTTCATGATATGGTAGTTTCCCACAGAAAGATAATTTTTTATTTGATGCCTGTATCATCACTGAGATGCTCTATCATTCATTTATAGAAGAAGACATGGAACATTTTTCAAGATAAATAGGACAGAAGGTGTATATGCACACACACCTATAGTATTTTTTAATTCTTCCACTTCTTTCTCCCATTTTCCTCTATCTAGTATTTAAATATACCAGAGTTTCACGCTGACTGACGATGTGTTGGACAAACCATTACATGCCTTGCAGCAGCTTTTGCTCACACTGCAGCCTGACTCATTTATGAGGTTACTTATGTAAGTCTTCAGTAAAAATAGTAAGTGTAGTGAGTTAAAATGTACTGTCAAGCACAAAAATGGAGTAGAAAGGATGTTCTGAATTGTCACTTACCATCCCTTACATGTGAATATCCTTTATTACATTAGCAGAGTAATTTAATTGCTGTAGATGTTGGTACCTGCAACCACATAAACTGCAGATTAATGCGAATTTTCACTTCTGCTCCAGATTTTGAAAGCAGAGTGGCCGAGATGCACAAGGACATTTTGCAAATTATAGCACAAGCAGTTTGTTGCAAATAGAGGGTAATGTTAAGACCTGAAATCACCTGATATAAAGAAGTCAGCCCTAGGCTAGCTCTTGGCACCAGGAATACGCCAGCTCAGGGCTCCTGTCATAGATCCCTCACAGGATTCTCTGCTGCGTGTCTGTCACGTGCATCACTGAAATAATTCACTCCACTGCATTAAGTAAAAAATGATCAGTAGTTACTGATCATTCACAACTCCTCAATATTTCTTCTTACAATAAAATACACCTGGTTTACCTGATTTGTGGGATTTTTTTTTTTAACTTTGTCTTTCACTGAATAGTATTGTGATGCCACAAATAAATATAATCTTGGATATATTGGTTTTACCTAATCAAATATTTAACAGTAACTAATTAACTTTCAGCTATTCATATGAAACTTAGCTCAATATCTTGTTCTAGCCCTAGTTTTGTTTTTGGGGTTTTTTTGTGATGAATTCCCTACAAAAGTAAAACACAAATTGCTAAGAATCTTTTTAATATTTTTTTTGTTAATTTCAGTTCACTAGTTTTAAAGTGATAGGTCTGGATTCAGCTTTTTAAACTAGAAAGAAATAAAAAAAAGACAAGGTCTTGTATTGAGGTGCAATAACGGTTATATATTTTTCAAGGACTATAATTAATTTAAAAAGTATTAGAATTAATTTACAATCTAAACAGACTGACATAATTATTATATTTCAATTTATTTCAGTGATCTTTGTATGTTTTGTATTCCTTTTACTTCTAAAAAAAACCTGGGTTTTTTGTTGGCTTTGTTTTTTTTTTACTTCTTACAGTCGAGATCAGGAGAAGCGTATGAAAAATCAGGGTAGAATTTCTGATGAATATAATAATTACTCTAGGACAGCGATAAAAATTAATTTCTTTGCCATGAGTACCACGAAGTCTCTGCTATTCATATTTCTAAGCATAACTGGCACAAGTTACTCCCCAACATTTTTTCATTTTCAAAAGGAAACATTGTTTAACCCAAATCTAACTGGTATTGTCATTGTTGAATGCTGCTTTTTTTCCTCTACAGAACTGCTATTTTTTGCTAGACTTTACAAACTTTCTGTCAATGGAGCCTTCTAATTGAAGTGTTTTGTAAAGTCTGGAACATCATTTGAGCTTGAATTTCCCCTAACTAAAACCAAACAGAGTCTTAGATACCTGCTTGAAAGAAACATGTGGAAAAAATTAATACAAAGAAGCACTAGTGATTATAAACATATGTCCTTCAGCATTGTTTTAGGTCCACATACCATTTTGAAATCACTCTGACTAATTTATTTTAAGTGATTAATACAGCAGCATTTAAGAAAAATATCTATGGGATTTACTATACGGAACATTTATTGTAAAGAGACTAATAGACCTGCTACTGTATGAAGTTTGTCTTTTGTCTTCCTTCACTGGTATAAGTTTTTTATTGTGTAATTTTTTGAGAACAAGATACTGATAAAGCTGCACTTGAAGTTTATATACAAATATATACCTCCGTGTCTCATGAGCATCAAAAAGGCATCTCCATTTCCTTTACCTTTTTCCTTTTTCTTTTTAGTGCTGGAACACTGAGCTACAGCATTGTTCTGTATAAATAACATAAATTACATAGCCATGATCTTTTAGGAAAATAAACCATTTCTCATCTGCTGAAAAAAATACCTTTTTCACTTTCAAAGCTATGCAGAACTGTCGTATTTTATGCATTAGAGAATGTTTATACAAGTATGCTTTAAAAAAAGTATCTGGATGAACAGACTTTATCAGGTGTCAAAAAGCATCTCTTGATAAATGGTTTTGTATGTGTTCTGAGGTAACATTAATCAAAAAAGGAAAGTATTCTTTCTTAATCCCACCTCCTAGAATAACCATACATTTAAGCAGAATATAAATTAACTAGAATACCTTTGTAAGGCAGGTATTCCAAGATTTTATTGCGGAAATAAAGCTGAAACAAGTAGGAGTAAAACTACAGAAAAATGATGAATATTTAACATATTTTTAAAAGCTAACATATTGTTTA
This sequence comes from Sterrhoptilus dennistouni, assembly GCA_013397095.1. Taxonomy (NCBI): domain Eukaryota; kingdom Metazoa; phylum Chordata; class Aves; order Passeriformes; family Zosteropidae; genus Sterrhoptilus; species Sterrhoptilus dennistouni. Next base: position 2,434,523 of record VWZU01008887.1, on the reverse strand, counting down.
AATTTCAGCAATCCTATTTATTGGATTAATGTTAATTTTATGTTGTAAATGGAATCTTTCCTCTCTGCCAAAGTGAAACAACTGTGCAATACATTACGTATTATTGTTCATAAATAATAATAGCAGGGTCTTGCTCTGTTTTACAGTTATGTACAGCTCTGCTATGCACCTCTTAAAGGTGGTATTTTTTAAGTAATAGAAGGACTATTTGGTCATAAAACAGAGAAAAGAGGAAAACATCAAAACAACTCTAAGGAATAATGCAACATTAATGACTGGATGATTTGTACTTCTGTGTTAATGAGTTAATAAATTTTTTTAAACATAACATTTTGAGATGTGTTAAAGTCATGGAAAGTGAGGCTGAAAAACTTCTCAAACACTTCAGGAATTCATCTGTGGAAATTCCCTCCTGAAGAGAGGGTCACTATAGCTAAACTTTTCCTGACAGATGTTTATCTAACCTGTTCTTAAAAGCATCTAAAGATAGAGATTTCACATCCTGCTAGAGTAATCAGTTACCTTGTTTAAATAGCCTGAAGGCTGGAAAGTTTTTTCTGAGGGTCTAACTTAGATCTTCTTCAATGCAATTTAACCTATTTATTTTTTCCTCTCCTCTTGGAAACAGTTATTTTATTCTTTTCTGCCATAATCTTTCATAGATCTGAAGGCCGTTATTTTGACTCCCTTTAGTTTCCAGTCCTGCAGATGAAACTAGCTGAATTACTCACTTTTCTAGCAAGCAGTAGTTTTCTAGATTTCTGGCCATGGTAACTGTCTTCTAGACTCTATCACACTGGTTCAAATATTTTTTTAAATATGAGGTCCAAAAACCAGGCAAAACTTAGCTGAGATCTCAGTCATGCTGGACAGACAGGAAGGATTTGCTGAAACTTCTAATTTATGGAAGTCTTCACACTCTCTTTTATGTTCTTTGAGGAGCAGGGCAAGTACAATTACTGTATTGGGAGTGGCCATCAGTCACCTAGGACCCGTGCAGCCAGGAGATGGACCCTAAGGACAAGATCCATCAGCCTTTAAAAATTAGCTGCCTTGCTATCAGGGGTACCGCTGAAGGTTTGAGTAGCAAACAGCCATTCCAGAGGCAGCACCTCTGTAAATGAGGTCAGCAACAGCCTGGGAGAGAGGGCTGAAATATTTCCTGTTCAAAGCTAAAGAAGGCCTGCTTTTGGTCCCATTTGACCCTGAAAAATCTGTCACCTTTAGGAGAGAAGGGATCTCCTTTAGAGAGTGTGTGTGATCAGCACAAATAGGGTGTAAGAATGGGAATGACTCTGATGCATCTGATTGGCTTGGTGCCAGGACTCGTCTCTGCCTTTTGTTGCTCCAAGTTCCTCTGTCAGTGGATTCAGCACAGTTCCTTCATATGCACACTTAGTAGCTACACCCCAGATTTCATCTCAGTATGGAGTGTAAAATATATATAGCCATTGTGGCAGTTTAGTAATATATCTTCTTCTTAAACAATTAACAGTTAGTTAATCTGGTTGGTATATACAAAACACCTTTTCAACTTTTTCATTCTAAAATGGAGACTATTCATTCCCTGTGAGAAATGCATGTACACTGATTACCTTTACTAAAATAATAAAATCCAAAGTCTGTTTGTAAAGTAAGAATAAATCAATTTTCTACCTCACAGAAACACAGAGACTTTGTGAACCAAATCCTTTCCCAGTGTACTCCAATCTGGTATTCCCCAGACTCTTGGCTAAAGCAGAAGTGGGTGTTTTTTTGGATTTTTTTTTTTTTTTGGTTGGTTGGTTGGGTTTTTTTTTTTGTTTGTGTGTTTTTTGCTTTTTTTTCCATTTGTAACTGATGCTTGAGTTAAAAGAGGAAACTGCAGGACTATGGAGCCATCNGTTTTTTTTTTTTTTTGCCTGACTTGAGATTCTTTGAGATGGTCCTGATTTTATTATCTTTTACTCTATGTTTCTAATGCAGAATCCTGACCAAATTATCTGTTTCTTTCTCCTCACAGGACCTCATCTGATCTTTAATCTCACTCAGAAGTAGCTCTTGTTGCCTCAAAACAAACAGATCTGACATTTTGCAAACACATGGTCCTAATCCACTAGTTCCCTAACTAATATCAGTTGGTAGGCAGAGTTGATTAACAGCTCTGTGTGGAGCCTCCCCCTGTTTGCAGAGCTGCCGGCTCCTGCCTACACTGGTGTATAGCAGAAATGGGCTTAAAGTAAACAGTGTTGCCACACTGAAGGTCGGGAAACATGTCTAGATCAATTTAACTTGCAAGCAATTTTTTTAAGGGTTTTGCAATGTCAAACTGTTTATTTTCAGTGACAAATTACAACAAAAAAGCAAGGGGAAAAATTGGTTCTAAACTTAGTCTTAATCTAGTGGCACAGAAAAGAAAGCTTAGAAAGGTCTGACAATTCAGACATACTTAGAAAATGCTTAAATTTTAAATTAAATTGTATAAAGATGTTATAACAGGGAAGGAAATTATATGAGCTCAGCTTAATGATATGAAGATCATTATTTAAAACCTGTCAAATACACATAGATTCTTCTTCATTAGGTTAAGCTATATCATATATTTTTAGACCAATTCAAATGAAGATTGATATATGTTTTGTGATTTATTTTTACAAGTTCAACCCTCTTCTTTTCATTCCATTCAGAAATGATAGCTCACATATACATATTCACAGGTGTGTGTGCATGTGTGTGCTCATGTGTATTCCTGCTGGTTTTTGATAACAGAATAATTTAAGGCAAATTATGTAAATTAAAAATTATGTCTGACACCATAGGCTGAAGGAAAACAGTAACAGTCTGGGAACTAGGAAATATCAATGATTTACAATTCCAGCATCACATTGAGATAGGTTGCTTCATTTTATAGCAATTTACAGCATTTAATGTTGTAAATAAGTTATCTTATGGTGATGTATTATACCATGCAGTACAGTAAAAATAAATTGAGACAATATTTGATTTATATAAAACTTTGAATTCAGAGATTCATGTAGAATGGGAAGTCAAGCATGAAAATAGTTCTTTGGGTTTATGAAAAAAATTGTTTACAGAAATAATATTTTACACACACTTCATTTGCTTGCAGTAGTACTGCATAACATATGCCATCACTAAGTTTTCTTTATGGCGTTCCTTCTTTGGAAGTTGCACAAACTGAATCCAATGGACTAGAGAAAATTTAATAACCCCTTGCTCTTGTAGTAGTTTCTGACACATGAAGCCTTTCTGCTACTGAATGATTTTTTTGTGTTTCCTGGCATTTTCCAGGATGATAGCAAACAGGCATTTTCAAATTTTTCTGGAAAACTTCACTGAACCACTTAAAAGGCAGAAATATCAAAGTTTCAGTATATCAAGTGGATAAACAGTAATTTGCAAATCATCATAAAAGACTGTGAAGTGCATAGTAACTGTCTATGGTCTAGAAAGCAATATAACGTACAATTTGTAGGTGAAAAGTGATCTTAAGCCATGCAATATCATTTGTGGTACCACTTTGCTCTTATTCTAAAGGTACTTAATAATTAAGCTTTATCACAGAATACTTTATAGCACGTTTCTGTTTCCATTAACAATATTATACTTTCAAAATTTTAAAAGAAATTATTATTTATGCCTGCAAAACATACCTTTCTTTAAATACCTGAAGATATAGATCACACACATTTGTGTTCATATATTTCAAATACGGTCACATACTTCATTGTATTCTGAATTTAAACATACATCAAATGATATTGCAAACTCTGATGTTTTCATTATCTAGAAGCAACAATTCAAAATCTTCAGCAGGATATCTGATAACTTCCATCAATGTGCTTGCATTTGACCCAGCTGTTTTGGATTTGCCTGGCCAGGTTTTAGTAGCCAGCGCTACAGGGGTGGCTTCTGTGAGAAGCTGTCCAAATTTACCTCCATGTCTGGCAGACCCAATGCCTGGAATCTCCAGGATAGTCCCACTGCTGGCCAAGGCCAAGCCAATCAGGAATGATAGTTATGTCCCTATCATAACATATTTAAGAAGGGAAAACATTATTGTTAAAATGTAATTCCTCTCAGAGAAGCAAAGAGTGAGAATATGTGAGAGGCACAGCTCTACAGACATAAAGGTCAGTGGAGAAGGAGGGGGCGGAGGTGTTCTAGGTGCCACTGCTGAGCCCATGGTCCAAACTGGGGTGTAGCAGCTGTGCCCCTGCAGCCCAAGGAGGGTCAGTAGGAGTGCAGAGATCCACTTGCAGCCCGTGGAGAAACCCACACTGTAGCAGGTGGATGCCAGAGGGGAACCTGTGAACCCAGGAGAAGCTTGTGCTGGAGCAGGCTCCTGTCTGGGACGTGGGGACCTGCAGACCTGTGGAGAGAGGAGCCCACACTGGAGCAGGTTTCCCTGTGACCCTGTGAGGTACCCACACCAGAACAGGCTGTGCCTGGAGGATTGAACCCCGTGGAAAAGGACCCACATTGGAGCAGTTTGTGAAAAACTGTTGCCTAATGGACTAATACTGGAGAAGATCATAGGGAACTCTCTCCCACAGGAGGGACCCCATGCTGGAGCAGGGGAGGGACTCCTCTCCCTGAACAGTGCCAGGAGCAATGTGTGATGAACTGACCATAACCCCCATTCCCCATCTCTCTGTACTGCTGTGAGGTAGGAGTTAGAGCTGGGAAGGAGGGAGGCATGAGAGTGAGGTAATTTTAAGGTTTGTCATTATCCTACTCTGATTTTGTTAGTAACAGATTCAATTGACATCCCCAAAGCTGAGCCTGTTTTGCCTGTGATGGTGATTGGCGAGTGATCTCTCTCTGTCCTTATGTCAATTCATGAACCGTTTGTTATATTTTCTCCCCCTTGTCTAGCTGTGAAGGGGTGTGACAGAGTGGCTTTAAGGGACAACTGTCATCCAGCCAGAGTCAACCCACTACACCAGAAAAGAAAGTTTACATCTTCACCAGTGAAAAATATCTCACTTGGTAAAATTAATTGGAAAATTTGAGCAGATAGGTACTGCTCAATATGAGTAAGGTCCTCACAAGTAAGGCTCAAATGATTAGAAATAGTACTTGCTACATACTTATTTATATCCATCACTTCTTATATACAGAATGCTGTACAACAGCAATATTTCTAATTTATTTTTTTCAGTTACTCTGTCAATTTCATTTTGAAAAGTATTTCAGATTTGAGTTGCAGGGTTGTTTTTCCTATTAGTTTTATCTCACTTGTTCACTGTAACACTTTGTGTTTTAATGATCTCAGTATTAAACTCTTTATACTGTAGGGATGTTTCAGAACTATGGTACAGGTAAGTGTGAAATGAAAACTCTTCATTATCCTTTGCAGCAAATCTGTAGAGTTTAGAAAATTACTTTTCAGGGAAAGATATCTATTGCATCTAGAAAAGTTAATTGATTCCTTATTAACCAAACTGATGGGTAGAGCTCTCTCTAGCATGCTTCAGATAGAGTCAACTTAAGGATTCTCAGCCATTTACCAGACTCTGAGCCTGGCTCAGGGGGAAAAGTTTGGGGGGAAAAGGATGGAAATATGATGGCTTGCTTCATCAGTTGTGTTCAGAGAAAAACATAGCTGGTTGGCCTCTATGGCCCATGACAACTGTCTTCCCTTAATACTACAAATACCAGGACGAAAACCCAATGCCTCATTCACTGATGCAAAGACAATTTTGCATGTAACATGTTTAACCTACTATATTTTCAATATCTGCACTGTTTTTATTAGGAATATAACTACTGGATTTCTAGGTTTTGATTTCAGTTGTCTAGGTTCATTTCATTTTTTTCTACATACTGTGGATGAGGAACAAAATTAAAGGATTTGGTATAATTTGCTTTCATTCCTAAATATATTAATAAAACTGAACTCTATGACAATTCACTTTAACAATATTATCAGGTCTGTTGGCTACTATAAAGTGAAGTAGGAATGAACAAATTCAAATTGATCTGTTACTAATTAGCATCTTTCTATAAAATCACAGCAAGATATAAGACCATGAATACAGAAAATTGTTCTGGGAGAATACAGACTCTGTTAAAAATGGCAACATTCTAATAGATAATAAAACTAATTAGGCTGGGATCTTCAAGGCAATTTACTTACCTTCCTGTCCATTTATGAAAGCCTATCTAGCATAAATTCTGTCAGTGTGGGAACCCTCATTTGAATAACAGGCCATTAAAAAAATTAGTGTCTGAAAGTAAAATCAGAGAGTCATAGAATATTAAAGTGTTGGAATAGAACTCAAAAATCATCCAGTCCTAACCCCTGCCACACTGGACCAGGTTGCTCAAGGGCTTATCCAACCTGGCCTTGACCACTGCCCTTTAACGCAACCTCCCTGGGCAACCTGTTCCAATATCTCATCACCCTGTAGATACCTTCAGGACACTTCTGGATTTAACATAGGCTTTGGGAAGGCCAAAATTTGCTTATTAATGACACCAAAGTCTTCAGCTAAATTTAATCCTAACCAGAAAGAAAAACACACTTGTAAGGAAAGGTTCTGCTGTTTCCTGTTCATATTACATAGGTCTTTCTATTAGCACCTAGGAAACTTAATGCTACCAGATTAGAAGATAAGTCCATTATTTGGCTTTCTCAGTACCATCTGTTAAATTTCTTCAGTTTTCTCTTTTAACATTAGTCAAATTTCTACTGACATAGTGACTACATTTGACCACCCAGAATTATATATTTTCAGAATGCTTTTCCATCACTAAAACCAAATTTAAAATCTCCCACTGTTAATCGTAACTATGTCTTCACTAGAGTTTAAACAAACTCCTCTTTAAATATAAACACCAAGACAGGAAGCAACTAAAAAGCTTATCTCATAAATATCCAGAAATATTACATATTAGTGTAAACTTACAATATCTAATATAGCAGTTTGGCTTTTGAGCCACGTGTATTTAGAAGGAGAAAATGTATATACCATCAAATGAAAGTTAAAAGACACTAATAAAAACTTTGTTCATTAACTCTGGAGAGTTATCCTTTTTCACTGTCTGGTTGGCCACTACCTCTGACTTCTCCCATCAGACTCTCTAAAGACAATTGAGCAATTACCCTTTGCCTGTGAGGTTAATTACCAACAATACCCAGCTGACCATTAAAGAACTATATAATCAGTATCTGGTAGACAGGAGACAGAAAATGTAGAAGTAGAAAATGCTGGAGAAGGCATATGTCGACACTTTAGGTGTATTATGTACACTCATCTAGCCATAGAAAATGTAGAATCCCATTAGTTATTAATTCAGACACAGTTAACCTTTATTTGGCTGTAGCATTCTGAGGGTGCTTCTTGGAATTTCTTTTGATGCTGTCCCTGGGTGGGGGAAGACATTCACATTGATTGACATAGTTTTTCATTTCAAAGAAATTAACCCTCTTCAAACTGTGATATCAAGGAGCTCTTGAAACTGAAATTTTCAATATCAAGCATTTGCAATGGAAGAAAGAAAGAACTAGAGTGAAATAAAAGAACTTATCCATGACACATAACATTAAAATTTGAATCCTGTATGAATAAGCACTGAACCAAAAGCTTGCTGTTGTACTTTGTAAAAAAAATTAAGTACCCACAGCAGAAGGGATTTGAACCATGCGGTGTACAATCTCTTACCCAAGGCTGCAACTTTGTGATCACTTAGATCAAAACACACATACCAAGTTAGTTGTACCTCAATCAGCTCACCCTAGAACCAGGTAGATCTCCCTAAAAAACAGAAGGAGTTGAGAGCTGAACAGTCAACTGAGTCAGCAGGAAAGCTTAAGCCTTGGGCCCCAGCACAGTTGCCCTGACCACATGAGGAAGAGTTCAGTGAACAAAATTGATTGACAAAGTTATCTAAGAAAGCACTTAAGACCATTTCACAATCTAAGTTGCTTAGATATATCTTGAGCCCATGTCAGAGTACAAACATTTTCTGCCATGATCTTTCTGCAACCTGTGTCTTGCTTTCCCAGTAAGCAAAATGTGCTTCAGAAGAGAGGTAAAACTAGATGGATTCAAAAGAGAGGTACAAGACCTTTCTGTCCAATGCCTGATCCAGATACTTTCAGGACTGAGATGTTGAACACACCATGGACTAGTTTTGCATCTAAATATAAATGAACATGCAGTATTGGAGCATAAAGAACATTTCAGGAGAGATGAGAAACTTCAGAAGAGATTATTCTTTTTGGTTTGCCATTCTTGAGGAGAATTGTATCCTCTACATTCCTGAAAAGAGAGTGGTTCTCATTGTATCTCATTTTGTTTGGATTAACCCTTACCATTTCCCAATTCCAAAATCCTTTCCCTAATAAATTGACAAAAATTCAAAGTTAATATAATATTTTTGTGATTTGCCATTAGAAATAGTTCACTCCTCATAGTTATTTGAAGTAATTCTTTGCTTACAGAAAGATGTATGTAACCTAAAAATACTTTTATTCGTTGGCTTTAGTATCTGTTTACATTCCCAAATAATGTATGTGCCTAATTTGTTCCTCAGTCCTGTGTGAATATTAATTCACTTCTAACTCCCCTTTGGTGTGAACCAACCAGCTCCTGCAAAGTGAAGTCTTCAAGTGATTCCCCAGATTATTCTTCCTATGGAGTTTTACCGGAAGGCTTAAGGAAAAAAAAAATGAATTAAATTTGCATATTTGCTATCCTGTGACTTTTTCAACATTTTGCCAGAAGAACCTGCATTCCCAAATGCTTCAATAAGATCTTAATTCTGATGTTTATGCAACCATCTGGTCTGCACAGACTTAGTCTACTATCGGACAATTTGAACTGAAAAAAATCACATATATAGATTTCGAGGGTCATCGAAACATAACAAGTGCTGAAAAAAATTCAGTCCTCCATGTTATCTGTTGTAGAAAAAAGTTGATTCCCTCTTGAGAAGTAAACTGTTCTGGACCATTTAGCATTTGGGCCTGCATGCAGCTGTGAAGTGCTAAAGAGTAAATTCTCAGCGTGCCCTAGTATTTCTTCATTGTGTAGTTCCATATTTTTATACATGTTATACCTTGGTTTATGTACGTAAGTAAAGAGGGATTTTGTTAGTTTGATGAAGGATGATGAAAGGAACATTTCTTATATTTTGATTTACTTTTTGGGTTTTGTTCTGCCATATTTGAAAAATTTATTTTAGTTTCTATTGCTGTTTTTAAAATTCTAGTATTCCTATTCCCATCTCCTTTTTTTTGTTTTGTTATTTCTACACATTACTTGCTACACTTGATGTGTCTTTGTATTGGTTTTTCTTGTGTTGAGAATATCAATTTCTTTCTACTTTAATACTTTGCTATACTGGCTTTCAGTACTTTTCTTTTTTTGCTTGCTCCTGCTTCCCTTTTGGTAGAAAACTAACTTTTCCAGACATATTATTTTTAGCACATATATACTTCATTTTATATTTTGAGGAAAGAGATATGTTTATCAGCCTGTGATTAGGAGATTACTGTCAGTATCTTTCAGTTTCTATTTATTTAAACCAGGGATTTTTATAGAAAGGAACAGTAGTACCCTCTTCCAAAGTGATGTTGAGTGAGTAAATGAATTAACATGAATAAGTGGCTTTATGTACTGTCATGGGAAGATACAAATCATTATGGTAGGATAAGAGACTTATTCGTTATTATGACTGTTGCTGAAGAACTTGTCATGCATTTAAGTGAGATAAATAGCATGTAACAAATTCTGTGAGTAGTACAGAAAAAGAGAGTTGGTTTGGTTTTTTTAATAAAGTTGTATGATACCACTTTTTCTGGGTTTTCTAGCACTTTAATACAATTTGTGTGTAGTTAAAATTGCTGAGAAAATCCAATTTGTTTTAAAATTGGGTTTTGAATAGATGTTCAATTAGCTTACCATGGGCTTTCAGAATTGTCTTTTCAGAATCTCTTAACTGACAAGTTGGTTAATGCACATGAATCTTATTTTTCTCCTTTCTCCTTTCTCTTTTCATTATGTACAATTCAGTTTCCCTTCCAAAACTCAGGACCAAATATAGTCTAGTTTATAAAGGCAAATCAGAAGTCAGGGAACAAATAGGAAATACTGTCTGTGAATATACACACATGAAAAAAACCCTTTTGTTTGTTAGGCTCTACCATGGTTGGATTTTGCACAGACAGAGGCAGAAACAGATGTGGTATCTAAGGAGAGAAGAAGTGCTAAAAACGCCGAGGCCAACATCGAGCAATAGTGGCAGACAGTAGGCTGTATAGTGCTCTTCAGATCTGAACAGTGTTGGCTGATACAGGCTGTAGATAATCAATGTGTCCATTTTGTTGACATTTCTGGGAAAGGAGGGGGGTAAAATTCTTCTGAGCCCTTTTTTTTTTTTTTTTTTTTTTTTTTTTTTTTTTTTTTGCGGCAGCAGCAGCACAGTTGACAGCTAGAGATAAACAGTGTTTTCATGGTTGAAATGCCTGCCAGCCATGATCATATGCAGGCTGTGCTCGAGGTTGCAAAATACTGAGCAAAAGGTTGGGGTAGTAAAACAACTTGATGAGAGGTACCTGTAGCCCCACATTCTCTTTACACATTCAACCAACACTGCTAATGCATGGAGGTGATGGGCTCGTGTTGAATCCAACCTCAGCTCTTGATCTGCCCCTTCCTAAGACCTTTTCCCCTTATCCTTTTGTCAATGATTGTAATGTTTATGTGAAATCAATAAAAAAATGTGTTTTTTAAGAAAAACCCTGAAGTCCTGACCTTACTACAGAGCTGAGAATTCAACATTCAGTTGAGGATGATATCACCCACTGTGCAGAGCAACTGGCCAGCTGGTGAGAAATTCCGTCTGTCATCGCAGTGCAAGGAATTAACATATTTATCAGATACTTGAGATGAAAAAGTGGTAGTTCATGTGGACTTTTTTTCCCTAAGCCATCTGGTCCTGAGGTGGCTATTACATCTATTATTGAATCATTAAAGTCAATGAGGTGAATAACACGATTAAACTTGTTTACTTGTCATGTAACAGTCGGTTAACAGTGAAATGTAACTTCTACTTTCTGGTTTACTCTGCATTTAAAATACATCTCAGTTCCCCTAAGTGATACCTAAAATTAATGCCAGATAAATATCTTTTAATTTGGATTCTAATTTAAAAGTACATTAATTCTTTTAATTCTGCTCTACATAGGAATATTGTTTTGCAGTCCTTGCAAAGACTGCTCCTTATAATTAAAACAATAAAATATAAATAATTGGCAATAAGTACAGATATGTATACTCATCATTTCACGCTACTAATCAGGTATGTGCACATTTATGGAGATTCTGCACAAAATGCAGTTTGCTTATGCAACTGTAGGAAAGGCAAAAAGCAGTAAATCTGATCAATATATAAAAGTCCTATTTGCATAAAATGGTTTAAAGCATTCCATTAGATACACTCATAAAAGTGTGAATAAGCAGTTATTATATTACCATAAATGGATTACACCTCTTTGTACTAAACTGAGACTTAAATAATATGGATTATACTGTTTGAATTAATTTTTAAAGCCAGGAAATCTTACTGTAGCGACAGCAAAATTTAGTGTAAAGGTCTCAACAGCTATAACTAATGTTACCCTAGAAATTAGGAACTGAAGATGCCCATATATATATGTTAAAACCTCCTTTTGAGATCTGCAAATTTTTTAAAGTGCAAATATTCTTAGGCTTAATGTGAAATATTTCCGGTCAAAGGACTCGTGTTCCTAGACTTTGGTAGGCTTTAAATCAGAGAATGAATGAATAATATTATGTAGCAATGTAGATAATTATCCATAGCAAGAAAGATAGGATTAAATTAAGAAAATTTTAAAAAAACATTTAAAATTGTATGTATAGCCATTGAATTTGCTAGAGTCATGTGTATATTGTCAGCTTTAAGTAGTCTCAGTGTTAATCAGCAACTACACACTTCATGCATCTAACCATCACACATTAGACTATATATTAAGAAAAATGTAGTTTAAAATATTATACTGAAAAGATCTTCCTCTGATACCTTGCCCCAGTAGCTTGACTTCCAGATATTAGTTTATCAAGCAGGTAAAATTGTGATACCTGGAAAAACTGTATCTCATTTTCCAAAACGTGGGATGAACTAAATAACACTGGTTGAGGGTTGTTTGAACTAACTGATTTGACAACACCCAGAAGTACTCTGGGAATGCTCGCAAGATCTTCGATTCATATCAACATCATAGGATGTGCTGAAGTGGAAGGGACCCAGTCAGGATCACTGGCTCCAACTCCTGACCCCACACAGGACACCAAAAGAGAGATGTCCCACATAATCTCTGAAGTTGGTCTTGGAATGCAATCCTCTTTATTTTGCAGGGTTTTCAAACCAGTATTAACATGGTTCAAAGATATATCATCAACTATTTGGGTGCTCTGCTAAATGAAGCTGTTGTGGATCACAATGAAACCACTTATCCATAGTACCCATGTCATTAACTCCAAGGTTTATTTCCAATGCTAATCTATTGTGATTAATTCACAGAAGAATGTTTGTTAATATTTGAGTCTTTGTATTCAGTCAAAATACGCTTCATCATTGACATTCTTATTGTTTTATAATTCAGACTTTTTTCCATGCTGAGCGCTTAGCTTTGTGTGATGTTGGTGGTTTGAATTTGTTTTTTTGACGGGTTTTTGAGCTTTTTAAAATTTTCTTTTTTGACTATATTACAAAGAAGGATTAGAGGTGAGAAAATGTGCACCTCAGTAGGCATAACAAGATTTATTAAGAGGCCTAGACCCAGATGAACGTTCACTGTATAGGATTTAATTATTTTATTCAGGACACTAAATATCATATTATTATTAAATGTATTATAATCTCAGCTATTCTTCCTTTTACTGTCTATTGCAATTCTACATCTAGGCACCAGAGAATGGATTGCTCTTCATTACATTGCTTTGCTTAATCTCATCTTGGTTTTTATTTCATTATTTAATTATTTATTTTTATATTTTATTATTTTCTTGATATTATTTTCACAAAAATATGATTTAAAAAAAAATAGAACTACAGTGAAATGTTAGATTAAGGAGATTATTAGCATATTACATTCTATTTATCTATGCGCTTTAGATCTTTCACTTTGTTGAATACTCAGTAAAAAATTACATGGCTGTTAAAAGATTTTTTTTAATGAAGACAAAACTAAAAAATTAATAGAATCAATCCAGAAGTTTAACACAACTGTAGATAAGTGCGGAGTTAATTTGAATTCTAAAGGGCCTGATAATTTTTATGCATATCCCTCTGAAATATCCACCAGTTTTGCTCAGATTTTAGAATAATTGGAACATTGAACAAAAAAAGCAATCGTAAGTATATCTATGACAATCTTTTCCATTTTGAAGACCAGATAGGAAAGTAATATGAATGAACTAGAACTGATGTCTTTGTAATTTAATGACTGAGGATTAGATGGAGGTAGGAGATATACCACAATTAGTCCATTCATAATTTTAAAAGCACTAAAAGAAAACCCCAAACAAAAATTACTTCATTACTAGAAACCATATCATCTGTTCCCTTACCACAGCAGGAAGTTTGCTAGATTTTAATTTTTTCATGTACACTTTCTGAAAGGAAAATAAGGTGTTCAACATCCATTTATTTATTTTTACATCAAGAAAGTTCCATTTAAATTTTAGAGTTGCTTCAGTTAAAAGAAAAAAAATACAGTAAGAAACAGTTGACACGATTTGGCTTATAGTCTTCTAACACCCACATTTCTCCATCTCTTCCACCTGGCAGCTTGGGAAAGCTGCCCAGGTTATACCAGAATGCTTTGGAACAAAACCAGTCCTTTAGCATACTAGGTGTTGACAGGCCAACCTGGTTAACACATGGTTTTGCCAGGAAAAAAAAAAAATTATGCTCTCTGGATAAACTGAATCATATTAGCTTTGAACATGTCAGATGATCACTTGGAAAATGTAGTTACAATTGTAATGTGATCCTATCCATACTGTAGAAAAAATCTGAGTGACTGAAAAAAATAGCAGTCATCACTTCATCCTCAGGTTCTCAAGGCTTTTGGGGGAAGAACTGACAAAGTCAGGTCAGAATAGATATTTTATGTATTATTTATATTTTTCCTCCTTGTTAGCCCAACAAGTAGATGCATCACGCCCTACAACAGCTTATTTATTTGTATTGCCTATGAAGGGAGCCTAGAATGGAAAGCTTTGGGGTAGCAGTCTGCATTGCTGATGTCTACAGCTGGTCAGGTGAGGTTTATCCTTGCAGACATACTCATGACAAAGTGTAGAATAATATATTGTTTTAGCCAGGTAGCTTTCAAACTGATATGAGTTCCAATTACAAAAGGAAATATAATGCCACAATATTAATTTAATTATTTGTGAACATGAGAAATTATTCAAATGGATCTTTGAGGTTAGGGTTGGGAGTTCTCCCCACTATCATCATTATTACTGTTATTGAAGTATTATCTTATGATTTTATTCTCAACTGTCTGGAATGATGCAGACAGGATTATTTCTAGTTTTTAAAGCTGTTCTTTAGAGGTTTAGTAAAACCCTCAAATTTTTTGTAAGAAAGTTTATCTCCTTATTTGTCTATTTCTGTGACGTTTGCAGGTAAACAGTTGTGAGTCATTCAGGAAGCGAGGGGTGGAGTTCCCTGCATTGCTTAGTGGCCCATTATAAGAAGGTGAAGCAGGTGTGGATTTCTTCAGTTGTGAGTCATTCAGGAAGTGAGGGGTGGAGCTCCCTGTGTTGCTGAGTGGCCCATTATAAGAGGTCTGTAGGGAGCACGGAGAACAGGAGTGGGCAAACAGGGGCGTGGCAGGTCTCTAGGGTGTGGCCAAGGCAGTTTGCGTGGCAGTTCGCTCAGGCAGGGTTGCTAGTTCTCTTGCTGGCAAGGAGTACTGTGTGTTGTGTTTTTCGAGGTGTTTCTACTGGCTGTTTGGTCTTGTGGTTTCTGTTAGTAATGGTTTCAACACGGTCAAAAACTGCTGTTGGTATTAGTGCATGTGACCAAGTGGAGCCCTCCAAAAAGGATGCATCTGTGCAGACCTATCCTGCCCGGAGTGTTTGAGCTTATCAGTTGTTTCAGGAGATAATGAAATAATGAAATACCTCAGGCATGCCTGAGGTATGAGCAAGTGAATGACCTTCTTTCACTGGTGGCTGAACTTAGGGAGGAAGTTGAATGATTAAGGAGTATCAGGGAAAGTGAAAGGGAAATAGACTGGTGGAGTTCAGCCCTTCCGTCTTTAAGGGATGCCCATCTGGACTCAGAGGACTTGTATGACTCCCACTCCCAGGCAATAGAAGAGCACCTGGTAGATGAAGGGGAATGGAAAAGAGTCCCTGCTCAGGGAGGTAATAATAAAAACTTCTCCCAACCTCCATCTCCCAGCCAGGTGCCACTTCAGAATGGGTATGAGGCCCTGGCTCTGGAGAACCAGCTGAACGATTTAGATGATTTAGAGATTTAGTCTAGGTTGTAGACAACTGGGGGTTGGTCTCCTTCTCCAGGCAGCAACTGACAGAACGAGAGGACACAGTCTTAAGCTCCGTCAAGGGAAATATAGGTTGGATATTAGGAAGAAGTTTTTCACCGAAAGAGTGATTAAATATTGAAATAGTCTGCCCGGGGAGGCGGTGGAGTCACCATCCCTGGATGTGTTTAAAAGGAAACTGGATGTGGCACTTGATACCATGACCTAGTTGAGGTGTTAAGGCTGGGTTGGCCTCAATGATCTTGAAGGTCTCTTCCAACCTACACATTCTGTGATTCTGTGTGAAAGCACACAGGCTTTATCGCTGAAGCCAGCTATTCTATTCTGTGATCTTTAAGCAGAGACATAGGAAACTCCATTTTTATCCTTTGGTTGGTCAAAACAGTATCCAAATATCTATCAGTGTTGATACTATTTAAAGTGCACAAAGAAGAATCCTTTTTGCATCTGCATAGGGCACAATGACTTTTTGGCAAAAAAAGAACAATAGGACTGGACAGTGCTGTGTCTCTCTGCTTAGACATGGCTAAGCAGAGAGACACAGCATGATCTGCATGATCAGAACATCTTTAGACAATAGACCTGGACCATTTTGGTGTTGTTTATGGAAAATCATTATACTGTTGCTGTTCACAGAGAATGATTTAATTTTCTGACTTCTCTAAATCATAATTGATTTAGATTTCACTTACTTTAGTTAAAAGAATGGCTTTAGTGCAGAGTTGTATAAAGTTTCCAAAGCTAGAGCTGAGATAAAATTTTCCCAATTTCTTCTGCTTTTCTTTGACATTGGTATAAAGTTGTATTCTAAAAAAAGATGTATGAGACACGTGAAATGTGTCTTTGGAAGCATTTGCAATCTGTATAAAGTATATTATATTCAATATATCATTCAATAATTTATGTACCTGAGAAAATATAAGGATGCTGTCCTGTATCAGTCCAGCATCCTGCATCTCTGTTTTTTAGTTCTTCAGAAAAAGAATTAAATTTTCAAAAATAATTATCACCATCAACAACAAAATTTTTATAATTTTAATTCTTTCTCAGTGGATGTCTCTACCCTTTAAGAAACAATCCATTTTTTTTTTCAAATCCTCTCTTTAGTAAACAAACAAAGCACTAAAACTGGAAAAAAAGTATGAATCCTCAGGATTTTATTTTTTTATTTCCAAAAGGACTTAAAGAAACAAAAACAGATGCAAGGACCACCCTGTTCTTTGCTTTGTTAACTAAACAAATATGATGCTTTATTTGGCTGGAAGCAAGATCAGAGGTTGAAAATTGTAATATCATAGCCACAGTTCACTTCTCCCTGCAAGGAGAAATTGTGTTACTGTTTACTTGGGACTAAAACTTTCCAAGAACTTGCAATATCTGACACCAAAGAAATCCTTTAGGCCATTTATTTAATCTAACTATATGCAAGATCTCCAGCAGCTCTCTAGTGGCTACCATCAAAAGTTGATCATGTTTTAGAATTTTTAATTTTTTGTTTGGGTGTGGTCACAGTGAGGCAAGGTGGGCATTCCAGCAGAGGTCTTTTTTATGCTTTTTGTAAACATGGGAGAGATGGCACGCGTTTGCAGAAGCTACTGTTTTTATGCAATATCCTAACTGATGGTTAAGAGAAGGTAGAAAAGCCTAGAAAATTATAAAGCAGCTCACACTCACACCTTGTCATTTATTTAACTGCCTAGATGGAAATTAATGAATCCATGTTTAGGGACATCTCTAGGAAATTATTGATTGCGATACCATTTTGTTTTGTTTTGGTGGGGTTTGTGTGTGTTTGCTTTGGGTTTTGGTTTGTACTGGTGAGTTACTTTACTATGAAAACGCTGTATATAGATGATACATAGTTTTTTGCAAAGAAACTTCTCCCAAAGAAGAGCAAAAGATATCTGCTCTGAAAGATGTTCCAGAGAAGCAGGAGTCCTCTGAGAGCAGAGGAGTGTATAGCACTGTATACTTATTTATTTTAAGGGATACTTATTGAAAGGAAGAGAGTAAGCTTCACTTGTGGGGTGGAATGGAAGTGTGATTTTTTTATCTTGCGATAGATAGGAGTTCTGTAAAACTGTGAACCACTTTATTTTTCTTTTAAGAAGATGCATACTTTTGAACACCAGGCCTCATAAAGGTCGGGGAGGAAAGCAGCAGCTCCTCTAAACTCCTTTCAGCAAGGCCACCCTCAGCACAGAAAGAAAGCCTTGCTGGGGCATGTGCCAGGACAGACAGAAGCACAACAGCCCATCCTCGGCTTTCTGTTCCTAAAGAAAGCTGCACATCAATCATCAAGGATCATCCAGCTACCTGGATGCAGCAAAGGGCAGTGTATAATTTCTGTTGCTGTGCTGTGGCTCCTTCCTTGCTGCTTAAAAATCTTTGCAGGCTTTGGACAATGAAACCAGTTTAATTTCCCACAACTTGAGCTTGAGCTCGACTTAAGCTCCTTCTGTAGAAAATTGATAGGTTTGGACCTCTCAGAGGCTGAGCTCAATGAACCCTTGCAGACAATTCTTACCTACAAAGAGATTAGAATTGCTCCACTCCTCAGTCAGGTGTTTCAGTCAAGACTCCACAGAAAGATGACAGAAATAGAGGCCATAGGAGGTGATACAAGAAAACCATCACATCTGTCAAAGGAGACTTTGACTAAGCTCTCTTTAAGGATAGAAATAAGCTTCTCAGTTGAGACATAAGGTTTTGTGGAAAAAAACTATCAAAAATAAGACGTTCCATTGGTAAGCAACTGTGATAACTGACAGATGTCAGCAAAAGAAGAAGTGGTTTAAAAGGTATTTGGGAATCCTCAACACATGCTTCAATTACTGTGGAAACAAGTTAAATTAAAGTGTGTGACTTGTCCATGCAAGAAAAATGCTTCCATTAGGCTAAATTGGCTTAGAAGTAGACCTAGTGATAGCTGGGGAGAAAAAAAGTGTGATTGAAGATGGTCCTTTGTGGTTTTCACTTTTCATTTCTTCTTTAGAGAAAAAGCTGCAACCTAAAAGTTCCCAGATGCTATTATTTCCTGATGCTGTTCTACTTTTTTTTCCTAAATTGCATTATTTAAAAATAATTTTCAGGATTTTTTTTTTTTATATTTCTTGTGTAATTTGCCAACTTTCTTCTTTATATAGGGCGGAGATCACAGAATCACAGGATCAATTGGAAAAAACCTCCGAGATCATCAAGTTCATGACTGGTTATCACCATGCCAAATAGATCAGAGCACTGAGTGCTGTGTCCACTTTCCTTAATTACCCCTCTTGGCAGCCCATTCCAATGTCTAATCACCTTTTCTGTAAAGAAATTCTTCCTGATCCAACTGAAACCTACCCATGAGGGTTTAAGACTATGTCCTGTAAAGATGTCTAGATTTCTGCCACAAATTATACATATAAACAACTGAGTTTTCCATTCCAATGCATCTAAATCCAAATTTTCAAGACCAGATATGCTGGAACTATGTTCTTTTTCTTTTCTTTTTTTCTTTTCCATTTTAGAAAATATGATTATTTGAGAGAAATGCAAGTGGTGTGGGTGGTTGTGGTGGAGGGTGATATTAATAAGTTCATGAGCATTTTCCAAGTATTTTCTCCAATCTATTATTATTTTTAAATAGCTAGGTAAATTACAGTGTTTTTTAACAGAAAAATAATTAATTATTCTTAATTATAAAAATACTTTTGTAGCTATTTCTGTCCAAGTTTTTAAGAGTTTTTGAAAAAAGATGCAGAATAACAATACAAAACAACTTTCGTTTTCTGATCCTCTTCTTGGAATTTATAGATTAATTTAAGTGTTAATTTGCCAACACTTAAAAAATTGGTTTTGTTTTTACAGTTTTTTTTGAAGAAAAACTCTGATGCTTTTCCTAGAATGCTTAACAACATAAATTGCTCTGAAATGGTATTCCAAAATGTTTGCTATATTTTTTATCCATATTATATGGCTAAACTAATTAAATTAATTGATTTGATTGTAACAGTGAAGTACATATATCCTCTTCTATACATACAAAATATTAATTTATCTTCTCCTACTCCACTCCAGCCATATTTTGCTGCTTTCTTTTATTCATTTTTTTCCCCTGCTGTTTATTTTTCCCAGTGTTATCATCAGGATTCATCTCATTTTTCTGATCAGGTCTGTTTTTTCTGATTTTCTTACAACCCCCTTTTTCTCTCTTTCCTGTTGTATCTAGTAACCTTCCCATTCCTCATAATTTCCACATCACAAAATATTCTACCATATTTTTACATAGCTACTGTTCCTCTCATTCCTGTCCATGCATGAAGAATGTCGGTTTACCATTACCTTATTTTCAAACCACTATTCCAATGCTATTCTCTTTAATTACCCATCAGAACTCATTAGTCATGAACTCACAGCTTCTCACAAGCACTCACCTCCCAACAGCTTCCACTAATGACTGCTGGACATCTAGTTTGATCACCAGTTTCTCCTGACTAAGCTGAGTTTTTGGTTAAGAATTTTTACAGCTATAGCAAGACAGCATGATTTGACACTATAGTACTTTTCAGAGTCTCATTTCTAATATACTGTACACTTTTATTGCACATTTTTCCCTCTGTAGACCTCTCCACAGACTGTATACAAAGCTATATGTTTCAAATAAAAATAAAACTTTTCTGGCTGCACGTTATTGCAATACACACTTTTCATTTAAGGCAAAGTCTGCAGTATAAGTTCCTACAGGAATTTTTCCCCTCTAAAATATTTGTTCACTCAATAGCCATTCTCTCACAACTATCTCAAAGGCAGTCAGTCAAATACTTCAAGTTCCAGTAGGACACAACTCCTACTTTCTAATGCTAGATGAATCATTAATGGGAACAGTCTCAGATTTTCTTGCAATAACAAGTAGCAGATAAAACCATAAGCTGAATGCATTTCCAAAGTCCTGGTCTATCTATGGCTAGAACACAGGGTAAATCTTTTCTTTCAGGAATTGCAACTCAGAGAAATGTTAAACTTTTGTATTGTTTAAGTACTATTGTAACTGGTTGGTATCATTTAATCTCTTTTTATATCGATAATATAGCATTTCAATATATTAAAGAAAGAAGAATGATCCAGCACATTTCATTTACATTAAGTGGCTTTGAAAACAAATTCAATTTTTACTGAAAGGAAGTCTGAAAAATTACATATTATTTTGTGTGAATTGCAAGTCCTCAATCTGAAAGAAAATTATCGTTCAAAAATTACAGATTTTTTTTAGGGGAAATAAACCCCCTACACTTCATCCCAAGCTTCAAGGGAAAGAAAAGAAAAATCTCTAGAAAATATTTAGTATTATATTTATGTAGTAATAATGATGTTTCTGTCTGAAATATCTTTTCAAGAATAACACTTCAGACCAGTCATTTGATGTTGAAATAGTGACAATGGTATTAGTCTTTGTCTAATAAATTGTCTAAAATATTGACAAGACAAGTCATGGAACCATATTGTTCCATAATTCTGCATCAGAAAATATTAGTGACTCCTGACAAAATATATTGAATAATTTATATAAAACTTTCTTTTTTGCTGATAACCTTACACAAATATGTGACAATTTGGTATCCTAATCTGATGCAAAACCAGTTATATCCAAAGATTTCTAAAAAGCAAGTATTCCATCTCAAGGTTTTTTGGTTTTCTTTGAGTTCATTTTTTCTTTCCCTAGATTTGATTTGCAACCAAAATGAAAAAGAAAAGAAAATAGTTTATCTATTTTCTTAAAGTGTCTCATTGTAAGAAAACAAATCAATTATGGCTGTGTTTCTTTTCCCGGATACATACTTTGTCTGTCAGCTGACCAGCATTTGAAGATCTTTTTTAAGGCATGTAATTAATTTTCCTCCAGTGGTTGTGAAGTCTGAAGGGCAAACTGGAATGTTTAACACATAAAAAGAAAAATCATTGTAGTGACTTTGGGGAAATATGCATACATAAATTTTACATGTTTCTATGTAGTAACAAGAGTTATTAGTTAACTTGTTAACCCCATCCACAGTACTAAAGCTTTAATAGGAAATCTTTGTGTGGTATTCTAAGTTTTGGGGTCATCATCTGTTTAAAATTGGGAAAGATGTAGATGAAAACTCTTTAATTTTGGTTGAAATGTACATATTACATGCTTACTAATTTACTTAAGAGAATGTGAATAAAACATGAATTTAAAGTCTTCTTCTCTTTTCTTGAGGGGGGGAGGAACTTTATATTTTTTTGGGGTTTGTTTTTGGGGGAGTTTTATTTAAGTTGTATCTGTGTGCTTTCCTATGTTTCACATACAGAAGGAGGTAGGTCTAGCTGGCTCTGTAACAGTGTCCTGCTTCAGGAAATTCTTAGCAGAGGTAGTGGTCAATTATGCAGAGAAAGAACACTGCAGCATAGCTTGCCAGCAGGATGTGGGGAATGTGTTACTTTCTAAATAAAACCCATGGCTTTGTGGATATGGAACACTCAGTAGCCTGGATATGCACCATCTGCCTACAACATCTTTGTGCCCCGATTTTCCCTAGAGAGCGATGAGTTCTTTCAGAGAGTGATGAACTTGATGAACTCCTGTGGATCTCCTGCTATGGGTGACTGCAGGGCTCCAGACCTCTCTTAGAAGCAGACCTATCCCTTGCTCACACACAGGAAGTTGGTATCCAGATAGATATTTGGCTGTCCCTGTGAAGTGAAATCAGGAGACTATAGACCATGAGATGCACTGATAAGAAATATAACACTTTAAAGTGATCCTTTCATCTTCTTGCTTGTTGGCAGTATTCTGAAAATATTAGCTTTTATAAAAGAATTCCATCAGATACTATTGATTCTTGACTGTTCAAAAGTACTAAAAAACTTATAAGTATGGATCACAGCTGAGTGCTCTCTCAGTAGTAAAAACCATAGCCCTTTATCTTCTAATCATCCTTGAAATATTTACCTAGTGTCTGTAATCATCACTACAGAATAAACCAGAAAAATTGTCTCAGTGAAGCTTGATCAGCAACAGAGGATGTGAGTGTTTGAAGAGCCTAATATGAGAGTCAGTACATTCAGGCTTATTGCCAGCATGTTTCCTGAACTAAGGGAATCAGCTGTTCTGTCACTTGCTTTCATTAAGTATTTTTGGGAGTTCAGTCCCTGACAATTAATTAATACAATTATTTATATATAAGGAAAGATGAACACATATCGAGGAGGAATTTGTTCTAATTTGAGCAAAGTTGTTCAGAAGGATAGTGAGGTGCATTAGACTCAGCTCCTGTGAAAGGTAAGCACGTCATCATTCTCTTAATTAAAACTTTTGTACGTCTCACAGGTTAAATAGTGTAAAAACACTGGGACGTCAAAACAAATGTGTAAAATCTCACCTTTCTCTCTATTCTTCCATAGTACAGTATTACCTATGTAACGTATGTTTGCCCAGTTTGCCCCAAAAGTTGTTTTATATAGGTCACCTCAATTCCTGATTCTTTTCTAATTGCTGTCTTGTGTGCTATTGATAATAATTTTTGAACTCAGTTGCCTACATTTGCCCCCAGCTTCTCCTTGAAAGGCAAAAAAAATTGCAGCTGTTTAATCAAGTTACACAGCAAGTAATTTTAAGCTTCATCCTAATTAGTTCAATGAAGGTTAAACCATATGACAATATAGACAAAGTTTGATAATTACATACTTCATTTAGGGAAAAAAGTGCTTATAGTGGTGAAATTACTAAGACTTTTATATTCTTCTTCCTTGATATTATCCCTGTTTCACTCAAACTGAATGTATAACCAGCTGGAGATATGTGTGAAAATAGCTTCCATAGGCTAATATAATTAGCTATCTGGGGCTATGCAGAGTGCTCCTAGGAATAAAAAACACCAGCCCCCAACCGTCAGAAAAAGGACATGTGACAATATCAACCAAAGCAACTACTATATTCACATATAGACATATTCATTGTTCACATAAAACCAGACAAAACTGTATTAAACCAGAGATTTTTTTCTTGACAGATTCTATGTCAGTTAGATAAATCTGATGCAAGTCACTTGATTTCTGTAGAAATACTTCTGATTTAAGAAGGTAGAAATGAATCAAGATTAAGATCCTAGAAACAGCATTTCATGATCCTCAGTTGCAAAATATCTTTAAAACATCTTATGGTTCCGGAAAAGCGGTAAAATAAAACAAAATAAGAAGCACAAGCAATTTGTTTTATTTTTACATCATTTCAGAAAAGGCCAGATTCCAATTACCTGTAATAATTAAGTAGCTTCTGCACTAAGGGGTTCTAACATTCAGCAAAGGGAATCTTTCTATGACTTCCAGCAAAGGTCAACTTTCTATTGATCAGTGATCGATTAGTTTTTGTTTTTTCTTGCAATGTGAGACTGCTAACAATGTAGTGATTCATGGGATTTTTTAATATATCTTTGTTGTTCAGGAATAGAAAACAGCAATTGAAATATATTTTTATCTCCTTATATTAGAAGGATTTTAGACACTAATTCAGATATCATTTTTGTAAGTCCTAATATAAATTTATTTGGTTTGAAACCCAATCCTGAAACATTTTCTCCTTTTAAGAAAATCTTACTTTCTTTTCAGCTAAAAATAATGACATTCAAATATGTTCAAAATACCCAAGAAACATGAATTTTGACATGTAAGAGTAGGAATGGACCAAAACTAAGTTACTCCCTCCACTTGCAAAAAACAAACAAAAAATCCCAATGACACAGAAGTTCTCAATTTTTGTTAGAGAAATTGCAAAATCTGTTGTCATGGACAAGCAATTTTTATCCAAAATTTATAAAAGCCAAATATTCTTAAACTATTTTGTTTGATATTGGAAGCTGGTTTTATTTTGTGATAGAGTAATAATACATTAACTATACCCTTTTATAGGGTATAGTTAATATATTATAATTGTATATTATAATTATAATAAAAGTCTAAATTACTTTCTCTCTGTTTTTAAAATTTACAAAAAGAACATTCTTTTAAAGATTCCTAATGCTCCTTGGGTGTCTCTAAGAGTGCTTAATTTGACCATACTCTTATGGAGACGTAATACTTTACACTGCATAAAAATACTCTGATTTTTTACCTTCTATTTCTATGTCAATAGCTTTAAAACAATTCCTGAAAATAATTCCTCCTTCTTAAATAAGTGTATGACACAATAAAATAATTACTGTAATGTAGGATGAGTATTAGTTTCTCGTAAGTGCTACCATAAAATTACTCCCATTATAGACTTTCACTTCTACAACCAGCAGGTGATATTCAGTTTTGAGCTTGATGTACTACAACTATCACAAAAAGGCACTTTTAATCATTAGGTGAATTAACTTTTAATCAGGTACCTGCATATAATCACCTTTTGAATACATACACACAGTATAAGAGTACTAGATGATTTTGGAGAAGTAGGTACCAGCATTAAATGAGTTCAGAAATCTAACCTCTCAGGCTCAATTAATTTTAATCTGGCACAAGTATAGATTCTATTAGCCTCCCATGTGATAAATAGTATCTTTCCTCAGTAAAAACACATCTAGTGAGAAAAGCATTAAATGGTATTTGAACAGCAAAACTTAATCCATAGTAAATAATTTGAAACAGCTCATTTGAGCTCTTGCTCTGCTTAAAAAAAAAAAATTAAAGTAATTTAACTACACAGATTGAGTATTAGTCATGAGACAAGAACATTATACTGTTTGTCTTTTCTGACTACAAGTGGGGACTCACAGTTAATTCTTCCATCCAACAGCTACTTCTTGAAAGATTTGTCCCTGGTAAAATCTCCATTTCCTTTGGAATTCACAGGATACTTAACCAGACTGCTACTATTTCCATTAGGGAGGAGAAACTGGTTTTGACTTGGTCAACAAGTGTTGTAAGTGTAAGGCTATAAGGTTTTCCAACCACTGTTGTGGTTTAAGCCTAGCTGACAACTTAGCACCACTAAGTACCACTAAGCACCAGCTGCTTTTTCTCCTTCACCCCCTCCACAATGGAATGGGGAGAAGAATCAAAAGTAAAATTGTAGTTTGAGATGAGAATATTTTAATAAAATAAACAAATAATTTTATTAATACTAATTAGAATAAACAATAAGAAAAATCATAATATTAATTAAAAAAAAACCCACAAAATAAACAACAAAAAAAAATCCACAAAACAAAACAACAAGTGTTGCATGATTCAATTACTCACTACCTGCTGACCCAAAGCAGATCCCTGAATCCTGATCAGATCCCCCTTCCAGGAAATTTCCCCAGCTTGCATACTGGGCACAATCTATGGTATGGAATATCCCTTTTGCTAGTTTGAATAATCCAGCCTGGCTCCCTCCCAAACTTTTGGCATTGTCCCTCACTGACAGAACAGAGACATAAAGAAGTCTTTGAGTAGGATAAATACTCTTCAGAACCCAACAAAAGTAAGTATATTATCAATATTATTCTCATCCTGAATCCAAAACAGTATTGTACACAGTTACTTCACAGTTACTGAGAAGAAATTGATGTTATATCAGATGAAGCCATGACAATTATAATTTCCTGTGGACAGTTGTGGATCATTTCTGCTGTGTAGATCACTCAGTACCTTTAAATTATATGTGCAGGTGTTACTCATTAAACACTGAATTAGGGAAAATCATAAATTTATTGCAAAATGCCTGGAAGGAAGACACAGCATGTTTTGACATGAAGTGTAGCACTTATTAAAAGTTCTTGCTAATTTGAGAAATCCTAAAATTAAGAAGCAAGAAAACTAGAAGAACAGTGATCTCAGGTGGAAGAAGAAACTTGTCTCTAACATCTACTTATTGCTATTCTTACTTTCTTTCTCTTCCTTAATGGGGCTAATGTGCTCCTCCCATTTTGTATCAAACAGATTCTTTCCAACCTTGAAGCTACTTTTAGGGGAATAAGCCACTTGCAAAACATTGGTGGAAATAATTAGGGCAAACCAGAAGCCTTTTTTTTTTTAATCTGAAGTATTCAGGATCTGTTTGTATTTTTAAACCTATGGTACACGAGATTCCTTCATCCTGTTTCCATGATCATCTACATCAGACAAATTTTTGTGCACTTGCTCTGTCATCTAGAGTAAGACAATTTATTCCTTTAAAATAAATCCTAAGTAAAGTTTCAGGAAACATTTGTTTTAGAGAGCTCTCTTAATAGGCAGCATGAATTACTCAGTGCTGTGTCTATGTCTCTTTTGATTAACATTACTCTAAAGTTATCACACTCATTTTATTGCATTTTGCATTGTCACATTCTGCCATTTTGATGTAGAAAACTCCACTGCTCTATGCTACAACACAGAACTTTCATTACAACTGATATTTTAAATGGTTCTTGGTGAGCTGACCCTACCTGAAATTATGGCTTGGAATTGTCTACAAGCTTTTACTGCCCTAAGTTAATGCCTCTATATCAGCTAAGTTGGATGTCCTTAACTGTCTATTTGGGACTGAACATTAATTATTTTGACTCTCAAGGCTTTTGATTTGTATGATAGATTTACACAGAAACTAGGAATCTGTATATAAACAGGTGTCTCCCCATATATTTATGTGTGCCAGTGTATATATTTATGCATTACCAAATATTTTCTCCAGTAAAGTTTCTACTCTAAATTATTGCTGTTGAATGAATGTCCTGCTGTTCTAAATAAAATTGAATTGAAGGTGTTATTGATTTGCTATTACAGATGTTGTTTGGGTCACTACAGGTATTTGCTGTTGGCTATTCACTAGCTAGTAACATCACGTTGAAAAAATCAGTAGCAAAGATGGCTTTATTATGTCAGTGACAATTTCATGAGATATTTACACATTTAAAATTGATTAAGAACAGTAAAGAAAGTTTCAGAAGTGTTAACATGGCATTGGAATATTCAAAAATCTGGCTGAGCACAGGTTTTGTCTGTACTTACGTGAAAAGCAATCCCCTTGAGATTTAGATCTCGAAAAAGAGAAGAAAACTAACTGTGAGTGCTTGTCATGCACTGTATGGGAGCTTCAAAGAATATTTTAACAGCTAAAACTGTATGTTTACAGAGAACATAAATAACCACGGGATATCCATTATGGGAAACACTCATTATTCAGTCCTATAAAATGTCAACGTGTCTGAGAAAATTAAATAAAAAAGGCCTACTGATATGAACAGACAAACTGCAAGCCTTGTAAAATACATGAAATAGAACTCGGGGCAGAGCTAAGTGAAGAATTCTAATATAATATAAAGCACATTGCCATAAATCTTTTCGAGTTACTTACATCATGAAGAATTTACTTACTTCTGACTACTTGTTGCACATTTCTGAATATTTCTTCATCTTTCCAATTCTTTGAAGTAGTATTGAGAATCAATAGAAAATGAACTATGAAGGCTCTGAGACCCAGGGGGAATGATGCAAGTAAAAGAGCAGCAAAAGAAATAACAGCAGTGATATAATAACAACAGAACTCCTTGCCTTCTGCTATAGATTTATATATCTTGTTCTTTTTTACTCACTCAGAAGATGGAATATTCTCATTTTAGGTCTTGGTTTAATAAAGTGATCACTCACTTCCCCTTCCTATTGATGCATCAAATATACCCAAGCAATGGAATAAATTTTAGTCATAATCAATTGCAGCCATTTTGAGGCATAAAACTGAAAAAAAAAAATAGATCATTTATTTCCAAACCACTGTTAAACAATAAATGGAAGCTGTGTGATAGGTATATAAATAAATAAATTGATTTTTTATAATTATTTTTGGTAAGACAGGAGTCTTTTTCATACTGCTTCCATACTGAAATGTTACTATGGTCTTGATTTATCAGCAGTTGGATCTCCTAATAAATTTTTCCAGTTATCATCTATTTCTTTACCCCTAGGAGCATTTTTATTAACTGATAAAACAAGCATTCTCATTTTTATCTTTGTGTCTCAGGTATAGAATGTGTTGTGTGACAATTTGAACAACATTGTCTCATCTGATAGGCTTAAAATGGTAGAATTAGTGTCATCTATTCAAAGCAATAATTGGCATACCCAGTCTTTCAAGAATAGTGTGTAGTACATGATACATGCAAATTTTCTGGGTTTGTTTCTCTGCTGCATGGTTAGACAGATGGACTTTATAGTCAATTCTTCATTTGGTTTTGAGATGTACCACAATGTTTATTTGTTAAGCACAAAATGTGGATTTTCTGAGGAAGAATGAAAGACTCAAAAAGATTCAAACTCTAATGCATATATTATATTTAAATATACTTTTTTTTCTGATAAAAAGAAGAATCTATAATCTGCACTGCAGATAATCCCAACAATTCAGCCACTCACTGAGATGATCAGACCTTGAGCAAGCTTGTTTGACAGTAGAGCCAGTATCCTGCTTGTTTAATAGTCCATCCCTGAAATCCAAATCTTTCCAATTTAGCAGCAAGAATCTTGTAGTATTCTATAATTACTTTTTTTATCTAATTGTGATAACAATAAAGTTTATTTTGCTTTCTCATGGTTGCTGCCTTATTTACAAAAAAAAAATAATAAAAATCCTAAGACCTATAGAGTTGCTTTCTTCCCAATTTTGTGCTGAGTAGGTTATTTACCTGAATTACTACCTTTCTTTTTAAATTCAGTTACATGACTCACCCCATAAGATACAGGATTTCGTGTCAGGAGTATATTAATATATTTTAAATAGCTGATGATTATTTTAAAGATCTCCTTTCACATTTTCTCCTTCTTAGAAATGAATTGAGAAGTAATGTGAAAAATGTGAAAAACACTTTGTTGTTATTTTGTTCTAGCAGCTCAGGGTGCTTTTAAAATAAATGACAATACTTCCTTTGTTATTTGTTTGCATTTATATAATAATAAGTGAAATTAATATTATTCAACCCTATTAAACAATCTGACATGTTCTAGTTTTCATCCTCCAACAAATTATAGATCATATAAACCAAAGGAAACACATTATTTGTATGCATTTTGTAACTGATTGTAAAACAATACTATAGCTAAGTAGGTAATAACTCTATGGAGTTACAGAATGTTAGTTTCTCTGACAGTGGAAGACTTTAGTAGGCTATAGATTCAGATATATTTAGTTCCTGCATGGCTGATTTGGCTATCCAAGGAAAATGTAAACATTTTTGCTAGTGTTGATGTCTCATGAAGTGGAACTGCAAGTAATATTTTGTTTTATGTCATGAACTAATTTGAAAAATTTCCATAAAATAAAGAAGTGAAGCAAAACAGACACGCTTTGTCCTGAAAAAATTCAGCCAGGTCTGAAGGATGGAGAGAAACATTCTTGTGAGAGGTGAAAGCTATTGAAATAGAAGAGGACAATATTAAATGTTTGATTATTTTGCATAGGGATTTAATCTGATTTATGTTTGTTACTGCTTCCAGTAATTTTAAATCTGTGTTTTAATGACTATAATTAATAACTGAGCTCCTTTTTTTTCCAAACATACATGAATTTTTGATCAGTATCACACTGATTTACTATATCCCCTCTGTCTGCAGAAAGATTTATAATATTTCATTACACCTATGGAGAAAATGCTGATTAAGTCCTCCCAAAGGGGACAAGTTTAATTTACAAGGAATTATGTGGTATATAACAAAGGAATAAAATAACTGTTCTAAAATGAAGACCAAGATTGTATAGAGAACAGAGAAGGTCACTACCCCAATGGGTATGTAGAGGAAGAAAAGAATCAGAGGAATAAGTATCGGGAAATTTCTTTTTGTAATAATAACCTTATTTGCCCCTTAATTCCTTCTCAAAATTTCCAAGTTTTGTTCTGAAATGTCTAACACCCACACTTATTAAAAGAAAAAATAAATTAAATGCTGAAAAAGAACTATTTCAATGTTATTAGTATATATAATAGAAGAATAAAGGAGTCAATTGTTTTTGTGGGCAGAGGCATCCAGGAAAAAGCACTTAATTTGACTTGAATAAAACACTGTCAAAAAAGTCTGTTACATCATTAAGGT
The DNA here is from genome assembly GCA_013397095.1 of Sterrhoptilus dennistouni. Taxonomy (NCBI): domain Eukaryota; kingdom Metazoa; phylum Chordata; class Aves; order Passeriformes; family Zosteropidae; genus Sterrhoptilus; species Sterrhoptilus dennistouni. The sequence continues at coordinate 2,403,934 of VWZU01008887.1, read as the reverse complement.
CATTAATTAATAAATGCATCCTGAACCATGAATAAATGAAAAATACACATTTGCAGAGTAATTAAACAAAAAGTAGTGTTACAGGTCAGGTAGCAAAAAACAGATATCAATACTGATGTTTATAGAGAAATTTTCAAAACAGAAAACAAATTTTTTTAACAGCATAGTCCCCACAACACATAGTCATACAGCATTGTACACAGGAAAGGGTGTATGAGTTCATAGATGTGGAGAGCATAAAAAAAAAACCCTGAAAAACATTATAAAGACATACAAAAGATAATGAGGGGATAGTATGTGTCTTAGGAGTAGAATGGAGCAGAGGATGACAAGAGGAGTAAGTTTTTGCAAATATACCTCTATAATTTCCAAATGATAACATGGATTCCCATGCATTCCAGCTAGCTTAAAAGGAAAAGAAAAAAAAAAAAAAGGCTCTGATAATTAATTTCATAAAACCAGGAAGTATATACTATCTTAATGTTAGAGGAAGACTGTACTACAAATCCTATTACTAAAAGAACAAGAATATGTATTTTCCCAGTGACATCTTCCCTTGCCCCAAACCAGCTATTCAAGATAATTAGTGCACAGAGTAATTGAAGACTTAAAATGTTTATAACCAGGGAGGTAAACAAGCAATTAGTGGTAGCACAGGTGTGAAAGGAAGTTAAGTGAACTTACAGGGGAGCTATGCTGGAAGTATACAGTCTATGTTTGCCTTAAAATATAACAGTGTATCTAGGGAGACCTAGAAGCAAAACAAAACATGCATACACAAAACCAAAACCAAACCAAACCAAAACAAACAAACAAAAAAAAGGCAAATAACCAAGGCAAGTCCGAAAGAGTCAGGAAAGAGTTTGGGTTTAAGGTTGTTTGAAAGAGGCTGTGCCCTTCAGGAAACCAACTTAGGTCTGACACAAAGCAGTATAAATAAAATCAAGGCTGAAGGCTGTCACAGAAAGTTAGTCTTGGTCATGCTGATATTTCAGATGCACAAAGACATCAACTATCAATGAAAGTTAACTTATTAAGCCTCTTCCTCCCTAAAAGAAGCGTGGTGTACTTTCAAGGGGATAATTACTGTTCAAAGATGAGAGCCAGGAGTGAATTTTCTGTCCCTTTTTCTGTCCATATGAGAGGAGTTGGCCAAACATCTAGTGTCTTTCTGGAGGCACAGAAATAATAAAATGAGTGTATTTTTATTGCCTTACAGAAAATAATGGATTAGACCTGGATGGCAACCAAGGCAAGCAGAGCCTCCTAGAAATCTAGTAGGCCTAGTTCCTTATTTTGTGGATGGATTAGAGAATATCCCTCTACTTTCACAGAATTTGTAATCTTTTGTTTTTGCTTAATATTATCACAGACAAAATATCTGTAAAACAGAGACTTCATACATATCAAGAGTCTCATTACATGCCTGAGAAACTGCTAAACAAGTTGCCTATCTCGGTACTAAGCTTGACATAGAAAAGGGTATTTTTATTTCATAAAGCTAATTCTTGAGTTTTAATTAAATAATTTTAGCATGTCATTAATTTAGATAGTTTATATAAAACACTGAAGAAAACAAACAAACAAAAATAGCGCACACACAGAGCTGTACAATTTACTCTGGCACAAAGACCATTCATTACTGGAGAAACAAAAGTGGTCGTAGTGTGTGTTTTTGGTTTTATCAGTTTTATGTATGTATTTGTTCCTTTTTTTATATTGTTTTTCGTAAGTCGTAATGGTTTGCCCCATGTCACCCATATTCAACACCTCTTGGTTTTACCCCAACCCCAGTTATGTGTCAATCATAAGTTATCCAGCCCCTGGGCCTTGTCTGTCACTTTGGGGTCTCTCCCAAAAGTCTGGAAAGTTCCAGTAAGGAACCCAAGTGATTGGACAAGGTTTCAGCTGTCTCCCCACCCGAGTTATTGATTTGTTACAATGTGTGTCATTTACCTGCAGAGCCATACCTACATGATCCCTGATTTGTCCACAGTTAAACCCATCCCTGAGTTCCTCCCCCCAGTAAAAGATGTTACTTTTGGGGGTTTCCTGCTCTTTTTTCCCGCTGCTTCTGCCAAAGGGTCAGTTCTGCTGAGGGGTGTCTGCTGAGGCAGATATCCTGAACTGAGGTTATCCCCACTGGGGGATGAATAAAGCCAGCAGTTAACCCTGAACAGACTCCCTCTTTCTTTCCTGATGTCATTGCTTGACTCCTTCGGGCAAACAAGAACCCAAGGGGTGGGTGAGGTTCCATCCTGCTACCAACTGTGCCTTTTACTGTCGAGGTGTCAGGGCTGGCCGAGGCACAGAGACACTGACACTGCTACAAGTGGTTTTCCATCTACTCTTTCCTCTAAGAAAAGAGATTGAGAGAATGACCTTGGGGGGAAAAGGGAGGAGAAGGAAGGAAGGCAAGATGGTTTCTTTCTAAATAGTTAACTTTCATTTATTATTTATTCAAGGCATTATTCAGATGAGCAGTGTTCTCCTATGAAAGGTATACAGCAATTTCATGCAAGAGACAATACTTATTTGGACATATGTATTTTCAAATGCATGTTTTGTTCTGCAAAGGTTCTGCATATATACCAAAATATTCAATTGAATCAATATCTTCAGTATGCAACTTCAATCGTGAGATAGTAAATTAAAAACAATTCTTTATACTAACTTTAAACTTTGATTCTCTAACTTTTTTATTACAAGAGAAAGCTAAAAAAGTTAAATGTGTTTTAGTACTATAATGAAATTCTCATTAAGTATTTTCTGTAGCTATTTATTAAACTGTTAAAAGAAAAAATATATTAGACATAATTTTATGCCTTTAGGCTAATAATATTCCAATTAAAATTAAGCATTTAGAAGGCTTTTAATTTCTACAACTACTTTATGAGCAGATTATGTTGCAATATATGCTTCACCGTGCTGGTCCTGGTAGAATTACTTTACTTCAAATGCCCCAGAGGTAGCCTGAGGCAAAACCTCTTCCTTATTCCTCTACTGTTATAATCCTTTTCCTATATATGACCTACTGTGAGCTACTTACATGTATCTGGCTCCAGGTACTCCAGTTGCTTGTTCACACATCTTTGAGCAATACTGCTGTATGGTCAAGTCCAGCTAAATGAAGCTTTATATGGGGAAGATTCATTAGTCTGTTTTATTAGGTAAATGATTGACTGCATTAAGAGCCTAGAATGAAACTTTATAGCTTGCAGTACTTGAAGAAAGGAAAAGTGGAACAGCTGTTATAAACAGCCATGCCAGATTTAGTGCAATGAAATAAAAATCAAGACAGAGACGGAGGGGAAATAAGGTCACTCTGTTCTTTAATACAATATACATTATGTAGTAAATATCTGTTTAATTGAATATGCAATTGGGACAGTTATAAGACAGCATGTGGAAAAGGAATTAGCTTGAAAGAAATTAGAAAAATTATGATGGAACACATTTAGATTTAGTGTTATGCAGAAGTATTAAAAACCCTATAATTATTATTACACTCATAGAAAATCAATATGTATGCTCACAATTAGAATATGTGCAAGAATATTGTATAAATGTTTTTGGTTCCTTTTACCTACTTCAGCAGCTAGAGTAGTAAAAGACAGGACTTCTGCAGATCTTACTTCTTATGGTGTCTATGCTGACAGACTGCAAGTATGACATCAAAACAAAGCAAAAAGGAAATAAACCCAGATACAAGGATCCTCCAGAACTCAGACATGTCCAGTTACATAAGGCAAATTATTTTTCTGAATCAAATCTCTTAAATATTAAGACTGTGCTTGTTTCTGTTATATAGGAAAGTATTCACCATATATTTTCCACACTTACTTCTGCTCAATTCCAAGCTAAAAGTCCTATACCCAAAACAAACATTTTAAAAAAGCCAAAGTATTTACCAGCAACACCATACATTTAAATGGAAAATGCTGAACTAGTTTTGATAAAAATAGTTTTATCATGGGATTGCTTCTCTTGATGGGAAATAATGTTGTCAAAATAAACAAATGGGTTACTTTAAATCCTCCCTTTGTAATATGTGACCAACTACCTTTTAAAATTTTCGCTACACATCTATATTCTAATCTTTTTTGTAGACGGAGTACGTATTTGGGGCATTGATAAAATAGAATAGCGATTACTAAACTAGACCTTTCTAAAAGAAGCAGGTGATGTTTTCCACAGCTTCTTTCACAGGCAATTTTTAATTAGTATCTTGGAAAGTCAGAGTCTGTTCCTATTCTATTTTAATAACTACAATCACCTGACACTTATCAATTGAATGTTATCCGGTTACCATAGGTCAGCTAATTATCCTGATCATTAACCTTTAAGAGTACAGAGGCTATGGTAATCAATGCCACCCTTGGTGTGTGCCACATCATCTAATGAGTCTGTGTCAGAAAATGAACCCTTTCGCCTCCCAGTGGTGCAGGTTTTCATCATTAATTTTCTTAGTCATTTCATTTCTTAAAAGAATATGAAAAAAACTGGCACCTGGCATGAATCAGCTTATTAAAAGGAATGCATAAAATAAAACTGATTGCTGAAGATGGAATAAAGGTAAGAATATTTCCAGAAAGCTGTATGAATCATGATACAGTTTGAAAGGAAGTTTTTGGTAGTCAGAAAAGTGGCAGAAAGTAGCAATCAGTTAAATATAAGTAAAAATCTGATGTATCTAAATAGTTTATAGTTAAATGGAAGACACTATCATAAACAGAATAGAGAGTTGCAATTTAGGAAATGCAATTCATTTACCCCAGGAAACTTTTAAGACTTTTTTTTTGTTTCAATTTCATGTAAGTCATAAGAAGATAATATTCTCCTTCACCTGAAGAAATCAGAACACAAGAGCACGCAAAGAGACAAAGGGCAAGATGTACATATGAATCTCAGTAAATGGCTAGAATTAAGCATGTAGTATCAGGTCATTATCTAATAAGCAAAGGAGTGATAAAGAAAGGCTTCAGGACACTCTACATCCTCTGTATTTTACAGTTAGATGGATCACTCTCTAGAAATAACTATTTCTTTCAAGTGCCTTTTGATGTTACTAAACTCTTAGTGTTAATGCCTATTTTTCAAAGGGCTTAAGTCAGGAATGTGAATCCCAACTAGACGCGAAATGATGGCCGCTGCCAGTGAACTTAAACCTGAGCAGGGGATGTTTTTCAACACTTTTCATAGTGTCAGAGCCCTAAATTTTTTTCAATATTATGGACTAATAATTTTCTTTTAGTAGGCAGATAGACAGTATCAGAATTGTATCCTGAATAACATGTACATAAGGTGGTAGTGTATGGATCTTCCAAGCTGATCTCTCAGCTAGTCTGCTCTTCAGATACCATATAAACAAGTTATTCTTGTGGGTCCAGATTTCAGAAAGAGACGTCATCCAGGCCGGAAAGGAGTGGCGACACTTGGTGGTAGGAAGGTTTATTCAGGCCAAAGCCCAGGGTGCGAGTGAGCTGTTCTGGCTCTTACCTGCCCCTAAGTACAGGGGCGTTCCCTTTGGAAATGAAGGGGAGTGACCCAGGGACAGGGGGCATTGGCGTGGCCATTTTGGGGCAAAAGGGGAGTGTGGATACCTGAAGCCTGGCTGAGTCACCTGGCTCTGCCAGAGCACTCAAGGACTAGGGTGTGTCAATGGATGAGACACAATGGACTGGGAGAGGGCTATTGTGAGGGTAAACGACAGGATTAGGGAAAGGGGGATGGGTAGGGATGAACTATTACAGAAACTTAATAACAGAAATAATACAGAACTTTAGAAAACTCAATCACACACATGTACAGTAGTGGACATTGCAGCTTCCAGGGAAAGGCATCGGCTACTGTGCTGTCCTTCCTGCTTCCTGTCCAAAAGCCATATCGTGTCAGAGTTGGCTTAGAGTCTGAGACAGCATTAGATAGTCCATCTGCTTTCTGAAGTCATTCTGAGATCATGGCACCACCCTCAAAAGCGATGCAATTCTATCTATAAAAAAAACTTACCAGAGGATTCTCTTGCAGTGAAGACTGAAAGATCAACAATGATGTTGTTCCTCAAGCAAGGAATGAATGGAAGAAAATATTTAATTTGGAAACCAGTGAGAATAAAAGAGTTGCCCTTGATCTGAATGTCAGTGCATCACAGTGAATCACAGAGCATTGGTAACTGAGCAGTTCTGTGAGTATGCAGAGTCTGGAACAATGCAGATGGATTTCAATAGAAGCTCATCTTGATCTCTGCCCAGACCCTTGATTCCTCTTACCCTCTATTGCTGTACCACAAACTTTCACATTCCTGTAACTTTCCGCCTACAGCTTTAATTTCAATAAGGAAGCACCAGTGGCAGGAGGGTGCCTCTAAAATCAGTAATCATTTTAATGCACGATACAAAACCAGAAGTTCTTGATATCTTATTTTTGGTCTTATTCTGAGTACATGACTTACGGCTCTTAATCTTGATTCATGACTCCTAATTTATCACTCTTGATTTCTGATATATGAGCAGATGTAGGACCTTGAAACAGATTTGACTTTTCATGATAGGAAAAAATATTTTTAAGATCTTGCTCAATAATTTTAATGGTAACGGTAATATGTTATAGAAATATCATTGCTGTATGTGTAAAACATCTGAAAACAGAGAGGCAAGATAAAAATACATCCATTTTTATTAAAAATATAAAACCTTCTAGTTACTGTTTTTCAAAGCTAAATTATTTGCAACTGAAATGTTTATTATGTGAAATTAGTTAAATTGGCAAAAAGTTATTAACTACTAGAAATGCAAATCAGGAAAAAGATGCCAAATAAATTAGAAAAGTGTCTGATGGAAACCTAGGCATAGAACTGTATTTAAAGATTGAGTCATACATTAACAAACTGAACAAACAAGAACAAGCTGTGAAATACATGGTTTTTACAGAAGCAGAAAGCTCCAGCAAACAAACAAAAAATATGGACTTGGGCCAAACTCCAAACACAGCTATTATGGGATTTTATTTAAATACATTTTTGGAGATTAACATGACAAAGGATAGTGTACAACTTATGAAAAGGTGTGTAAAAAGTATCACCACAGAAACTTGCTTGACAAAATCAGGATCTCTCTTCAAACTCTGGCATAAATTTGTGTAATTTGACTTATGTAAATGCAGATCTTTCACAGAGAAACACTGAAAACTTCATTAGTATGGGAAAGTAAAGGAGATAAATTTTAAAACCAAAATTAGCTGCGCAGGAAATAATCTAGACCATGAGATAGGTTCCCATGTGTTGTTTAAGATAAGAAACACTCCCACAATCTATTCAGTGATGCAATTGTTAAAGAAAAAAGTTATTTTCATGATCAGTGTAAAGCAAGATATTTTAAAGAATCCTTTTACAATCCTTAGGTGTGTACTAAGGAAACAGAAGGGTGTTTTATTTTCCAGTTATTAGCCCATGTCCATCAGCGCTGAAATATTTTGGGGAATTCAGGGATGTAGTTTTAGCTATGACTTCAACTAAAAAGACATTTAAACATTTTAGACACAAAGCAGAATGTTATTATTGGAGTTCTCTTTCAAAATATGCTTTGTTTTTCTCTCAGTTGTGTTTAAATTACAGTTCCTTGGCTCCCTCCCTTCATATGAAAGCTGAAGTTATATGCATCTCCCTAGAAGGGCTGTCAGAGGCTGTAAAGTTTGTATCCTTACTCTCTGCCTCTGGTAACTGTAATAAAAATGAGGTGAAACCAAGCATTAAAAAAATCCTAGAAACAAATGGTCACTTTCCTGCAGCTTATTGGCAAATTCAAGGGTAACATGACTTTTCCCAGGAGGCAAAATGTGGAATTGACAATAATCATAAGGCTGAAATACTCCTTTTTCACATCTGCCTCAAATTAGATTAGCTTGTTTCAAAGTGAATTTCCTTTTAGAAATGATTTCTTCTGAATATCTTCATGTTTTTTTACTTTCTTACAACTATAGTTATAATTGTAAGAGCAATATAAAAAACCCCAAAAAACTGTTAGTTCTAATTTATTCATTGTTGTACCACTTGACTAATTATTAAAGGCGGCACAGTATTTACTTAGATACATTTCATATTATTGCCTCTTCTTGCTTTCTACTTATTGATTAGACATTCATGACACTGTTTCATCCTCTCGAAATTATTCCTTAAGCTTCAGCCTCTTCTGCTTCAATCCAAATTATATTTGCCATATTTACTCAGCACCTACAGTCTAATTCACAATCTAGAAAGTGCATCTGTGTCTTATTCCTGACAAGGGCCATATTTTTAACTTCCTGATCAGCTTCCTGAACCAAAACAAACCAATATATACAGTTTTGCAGAATTGGGTGAGGCTTTCATGCTTATTTACCTGCTTGAAAGTCTAGGGATTTGCATTAATTACCCCCAGCTTTGATAAAACAGCCTTTTCCTGAATTTATGCATCCATAATGCTGTGCATCTCGGTGTTATGGTCTTTGAAGTTTCCATGCTTCCAAAGGCTTTCATCTGTCACAAATGGAAATGAGCTTGTACTGTTGGGGCCAGGTTGCAGTGGCATAACTCCATCAGTAAAAAATTTACTCCTTGATATTTGAAATATTAGGAACAATTGTCTGTCATATAGATTTAATCACAATATATTGTAACTAATAAACTACAGAAGAAGCATGGATAGCTAAAATTGACTTCAAAAGTAGAAAAGCAAGAATTATCTCTGTAGTTTTCTGTTTTGTCTGGAGAACAAATATAGAAATTAGTTCCAGAAAACACAAATATATTTCTCATCAGAGCAAACAAAGTTTTTCACAGGTATTTTAGATATTGATACAGCTTATAACAGGGTGTTTGAGGGTATCATTCGTGAATGACTAGTAGGTAAGAAGGTAGTTCAAACATATAATTGCGCTCATGAATGGAGCAAATCAGGAATGTCAGAATTTAAAAAACCTTGTGAAGCTAGAACTGCTGGCCAACTCCATCTAGTTGGTGCTCAATGAGTTCTAAAGACACTCTAAAGAAACTCAGATATGAAATCTTTGAAAATGTTATGCATCATATTTATAAAATCATCAAAGGCTCAATTATGAGTCCCTGAATCTCAGATATGAATCACTGAATTGATATGAATCTCAGATATGAATCTCCTATCTCTGAATTAGTACATTAAGACAATATATGGCTCAAATCATTACTGAAATCAAAGAGAGGGAAGGTGACTTTCATACGTAGTTAAAGAAAACTTTGTAGATCAGTGTCATGTTTTGGTGCAGACAGGGGAAAAAAATGGTGTTTATATAAATAAACCTGGTATACCAAATTAAAACACAAGTTGTTTTTATGCATGCTTCACAGATACATTAGCCTTTAAAGAATCAATAGGATTGTGTATAAAGATCCTTCCAAAAATGTTTCAGGGAGATCTCACATCAATTGCTCCTTAAAAAATAAAATTCTAATGAGCTGCTGTGGTTGTGCCCCTGGCAGCAGATCAGCCCCATGCAACCATTAGGTCACTCCCCACAGTGCGTTGGGGAGAAATTAGAAATTTAAAAATGAAATTTCATGAGATGAGATAAAGAGACTTTAACAGGTAAAGAAAAAGGTGCACATAAAAGGGAAACCAAAACAAGGAATTCTTTCACCACTTTGGATGGGCAAGCAGGAGTTCATCTATCTCCAAAAAAGCCAGGCTCCATCATGCTGAGCAGTGGCTTGAGAAAAATGCCATAACTGAATGCTCTTCCTCCTTATTCCTCATAGCTTGTGTTGATGAGCACGACACTGTATGGCATGGGCTATCCCTTTGGTCAGTGAGAGTCGGCTGTCCCTCCTCTGTTCCCTCCCAAACTCTCATGCACCCCACCCTGCTTGCTTTCATGGCAGCATGAGAAGGACTAGACAATCACTTCACACAAGATGTTGTATATGCACTTCTATGAAGCAAATTAGCTCTGTCCCAGTCAAAACCAGAACAAGAGCTAAGAGATATGATGTCTCTGTGCCTCAGCAAACAGAAAATAAAGAAACAAAAACAACAAGATATTAATTTTCAGTATAGTTCCAGTGCTGGAACCCTACCAGAATACCTGTGGAGACTTACGTCTGTATGTGCATTCTGTATGTGCATCACAGATAGAAGAAAAAGGATAAATAGTGAGGGGTAAAATTTGTACGTGACATACAATTTCATACAAATTTGTGACCACTGGCTTAAGTCTTGCTGCAGAAGTGAAGGAATATTCATAATGTTGAATGACAACACAGTAAAGAAAATTCAGTGTTGTTAACTAGGAATAGTATAACAAAAAAGGATGAATGATGACATGGAACAGGGCACAGATTAAGTTTGGAATTTTTAGGAAAAAAAGCCTGTTAGGAAAGAGTATGAAAATTCTGTACAAAAAAGACTAGAAATTAAATACCCAATTATTATGTATCTGTTACAATTAAGGCAACAGCAAAAAAAAAAATGGATGGCTGAAATTACCAAGCAACAAATTTAGAGCAAACAAAATTGGGTAACTTGTGTATGATGTATAATTACACAGTGGAACTCATGAATGCAGACAATAGAACTGTAAAGAGATTTTTGAAAGGACTAGGAAATTCAGAGAAAAGAACTCATTGTTATCTATTTAGAAACATGGTAAGGTATAATCTTTGTTTCAAGAGATGTTTTACTCATTGATTGTTGTAGCTGGAAGACTATATCTGTCAAAAACCCTGTAATTGTATCAGTCATTGAGTATGTCTGTGATCTTTAACTGTATTTGCTTTGGTTCTTAGTACCTTTTACTTTGATTTCTCCTTCAGACTGCTAAAAAAATAATTAACTAGCTTGAATTAAGCTTTACTGGGAGACAGTGGAGCTGTTGTGTTTTTAGAGAAGGGAAGAATGGAACGTAAGTGGTGAAGCAGAAGAATTATTGTTGGTAGTACTAGCAAGTTTAAATTTGACAACCCTTTTAGTGAAAGATTTTTTCTCAATGTATAATCTAAACCTCCCTTAGCACAACCTGAGACCTCTTCCTCTTGTGCTATTGCTTTTTATCTGAGAGAAGAGACCAACCGTTGCTTTGCTACATCCTTCTTTCAAGTACTTGTAGAGGTGATAAGGTCTTGTCTGATCTTCCTGGTCTCCAGGCCAAACAATCCCACCTCTCTCAGCCACTCCTCATGAGACTTGTACTCCAGACCCTTTATCAGCTTTTTTGCCCTTGTAGGCACTCCAGTTGTCTGGATCATCCTATCAGATTTCCATGATGGCAATTATGTCACAGTTTTCCAGCTGTACATGACAATGTCAGAAGAGGAAAAATTATGAGAATCCAGCTTCATCCTGACATAGTCCTCATAAGAGAACCCCTCTTAGCACTATAAATTAGGAATTGGCCATCCTTCCAATCTAGGACATTGTCTTTAAGGGAATTATTTGAAATATAAATGTGGTTATTTAAGAATATAAAGTTAGATTAAATTGTTTATTATCTTTAGAAGCTAGGCTTACAACAAAACCAGGGAGAAAATAAGTAATGAAATGGAAAAATCTAAGCAAGAGAAAGTGACAAGTGGTACATAAGTACAAATGTAAGAGAAATTATTTTACATATCTAATTTTAAATTAATAAAACTCCACTGTTAGTAAAAATGAATGGATAATAGTTTGTGTGTAGCAGTATGAAAGGGTAAAGATTTATTCAGACTAATAACTTTTTCTGTTTTTTTCCCTCTTACTTTTTCAAGAACTCAGGTGACATGACACATTTTATTTATAGTATCATTATAACTAAATATGAGTCCACATATATGCACATATTTACCATTCTTTCAGATTTTTTTTTGAAGTTTATAGAAATTCATAAGCTTAGCAGTTGAAGATATTGTCAGATGTGGTCATTTTTACTGATGAGTGGTTCAACTGTATTCAGAACAGAGAGTTATCACTGTTTTGCCTAAAGAGAAACTATGAGAATGGCACCAATACCTGACCCTTAAACCTAGGCCTGAATTTGGATCAGAAAATCAATTATTCCCTTCACTCTGATTCAGCACTACCTTTGAAACTTCACTCAGTTGAAATCTTCATGTTATAGCTACTAAACTATTTAATCCTCTATACAAATGAAATCCAGATAATTGATACAAAGGACATCAGCAGTGAGGGTATGATGATATTCAGGCATAGTGTTTAACGGATAATGGTTCCTGTGATAATCCCAAGGAACAAAATTGTATTCTGTTGAAACAATGTGATTGGAAGGGATATTCAGGAATAGAATTATAATTAGGTTATTAGCTTTAATTTTTAACTTAAACCTTAGATATTCTAAATCTTTTTGGTTTTAAATTTCTTCTTAGTACTTTTGTTAAATGCAGGAGACATAAAATCACAGAGCAACAAGTTGGAAGGGTCCTTTAAAGTCCATCAAGTCCAAAACCCTGTTAAAAGCAGGGTCATCCTATACTAGGTATTTTGAAACCTTATCAAGTTAAGTTTTGAGTCTTCAGTTATGTGGTTTGTGAGATTCCACATCATCTCTGGGGAAACTGGTCCATTCTTTGCCATTGTGACCAAAAAAAAAAAACAAACTATGTAATCAGAGCTTAGTTTTTTTCAATTTATCTCCATTGCCAATTTTCCTATGACTGGTCTCTTCTGACAACAGTCTATCTCTGCTTTTTTTAATATAATCTGTTAGGTATTTGTATAACTTGGCAAAATCTTCCTTTATTCTCCTTTTCTTAAATTTGAAAAAAATCAAGTTCTCTAATTCTGTTTTTGTGTCAAAAGTATCTCAGGGTACTCCCTGACAGTCTTGCCTCTAATAAACTTTTTCCAGTATTAAAACGTTGTCATTACGCTGGGGTACAAAAAGCTGTACATAATAATCCAGGTTCAGTCTCTGAAGTGCTGAACTGGTGCAAGCCACCCTTTCCTTCCAGTGCTGGCTGCGCTCCTGGTAATACGCTATATAGTTGGCTACATTTGCTGTCAGTGCATGCCAACAAGTCACGTTCATCTTGTCCACCAGGACATTCTGGTCTTTTTCTGTAGGATTTTTTTTTAATTTTTACCCAACTACTACGCAAACACAGTTTGTTCCACCTGTCCCTAGCAGAAAACTGGATTTGTTTTTATTGAACTTTACGAGGCAATTTCAGACCATTTTTAGCTTAATAAGATCTCAGTGAAGAGCAGTTCTCCACAGTTTGTCATGACTTGGAGCATTCAGTCCCATTGTACAGGATTTCAGATGCATAACTATAGTAGCCCCAATACAAAATCCTGAGTAATGCTACTGACCAATGAATTTGTGCTATTACATCACACAATCTGGAGGACCTGCAAATTTATTTTCACCTTCAATCCATTTACTCAGTCCATAACTTACCAAAGTGGCTGTAAGCTTTGTGTGCGAGATCATATCAAAAATCCTGATAAAACCATCCACTTCTCCTCCTTTCAGAGGAGAGCCAGGAACCTCATCACAAAAGGAAAAAAAATTGGTCAGGCATTATATGCCCTTCGTAATTCCTTTATCTCTGTTCCCAATCACAATCATGTTCTTCATGTGCCTGCTTTCAGGTCGATTTTATCCATAGCTTTTTCAGGTGACTTGTTTAGGCTGATGATCCTGTTGCACTCCATAAAGTCCTTCTTGCTGTTCTCAAAAATATTCTTACTGTTGCCTCTTTGCAGTCATTGGGAGGATCCTCTGATTATCAAGAACTGCCAAAGATTGAGAGAGTAGACTTATAACGACACCACCCAACTTCATTAACAACTTCACATGTCTGATCCCATGGGGTTGCAAAATGTTCAATTTGCTGATATCGCATAGGTATATATGACTACAAAAGTACAAAAGTATACCTCTAGGTATTTATTTATTAATTAATATATTTTGGTGATATTCACACACTCTCTCTCTTACAGTCCTGTGGTAATTAGAAAATAAGAATTACTTGGATTGCTTTTGAGCAGAACATGAAGCAGGCTCAGAGAAGCCAGTTCTATTAAAGACAGTGTTGAGAGATAAAGGAAAACAGTGTTTGGAATAAATTTATGGACAATTCTAGACTTTCCTAAGGGAAACAAACCCATGCCCATTCCCTTCTTTATCCATAGGTGTGAGTTAAGTTAGGTCAAAGAAAATCTCTGTCTCAGGAATTTTCTGTCTCTTTTTCGTGTTGCTACCTATCTATGTTGACCAGAATTAATTCAGCAGTTATTGCTCATCTGAAATCTCTCAAATGCTATTGGTTATTGTGCTGGCAGTCAAACTCCCTACTTTCAAGAACAACAACTTCCTAAGGATATATCAATTTAATATTTTCTCAAAATAGTGTTCCAAGAGGTAAGTTTAAATAATAAGAGTCCTTACTGTAGTTGTGTTAGAACAATAAAATGAAAATAAAAATTATTACTTTGATGCATTTTAAATATGTTATTTGTAATATGCAAAATATTATACATGTAGGAATTCTAAGTTTTTATTTTGCTTTTTAAGTCCATGACTTATTAATGGAAATTTGAACACAGAAAAGAGATAAGTAAAATAACAAATATATATTTTTTAAAAGTGCCTATTTTCATGTTATTTGCAGGAAATTAGTAATGATGTTTGAAAGAGCAGACTAGTAGGGATTTTGAAGAAAGCATTTTGAAATTATATTTTTATTCAGACAATGAAAGCTTGCAGTATGGCTGAAACTGTCAATAGAGATGTTGATGTAGTCAAAAACAGATTTTTAGTGTCCTCTTCTGTGTACAAGTACCAAGAAGAAAAACACCAGGAAACACCCGTTATGTCAAATTGCCAGCTTTCTGAACAGAAAAGAGCAAAGGCATCAGGGTTCAAAAGAAGCTGCTTTCAAAGCAACTATTTGTTGGTAAATTTCCTGGCTTTTGCTCTCAATATGTGTCAGCATCACTTTGATATAAGCATCAGCCTCAAGCCAAATTCTTCCCTCTTGGACTAAACCTTAGGAGGTTGCCAGTCTGCAGCCTAACACATACAGTAACCCCACCACTGTATGGAAAACTGCTTGTATAGAAAACATAGACATATGAAACTTGAAATACACTACAGCACCAGAGTGACAGGTATCCCATGGAGCGTACTGTGCCCAATCAAACCTTCAGTGCTCCTCAAAGAAAATGGCCATGATTATGAGAATTTAGAATGGTTTTTATGACAGGATAAAGTACCTGAGGTATAACTCCATGACTCCCTAAACTGATGTTTACCTTCAACAGAAGTAGAAGTATCAAGTAGATGTTGGCATAGAAAATTGTGAGGTTTTCCACATCTTGAGATTAAGCTTGGTGAGTTTAAGGTGTAACACATTTTCTTCCAGAGAAATTACAATATTGCTTTCACAGAATCACAGAGTCACAGAATCACAGAATCTTAGAATGGATAAGGTTGGAAGTGATCACAGTGGGTCATCTGGTCCAACCTCCTCATTTAAGTAGAGTCATCCCAGAAAGCATTGCAAAGGTTTACATTTGAACAGCTCTTGATAAACTCCAGTGAAGGAGGCTCCACAACTCTCCAGGCAATCTGTTCCAGTGCTCAGTCACCTGCACAGTAAAGAAGTTCATCCTCATGTTCAGGTGGAGCTTCCCATGCATCAGTTTTTACCCATTGCCTCTCATCCTATTGCTCAGCACCACCAAACAGAGCCCTGACTCCATCCTCTTAACACCCTCCCTTCAATACTTACAGACATTGATGGGGTCCCCTCTCACATGTCCCTCCTTGAGACTAAACAGGCCGAACTTGCTCAGCCTTTCCTTGTAAGAGAGATGCTCCAAGTTTTTCTTGTGCATACAAGTGTTGATAGTATGAGTAAGGAAGCTACAGATAAGTAAATATTTGTAAATTAAATTGTTTTGGGGATTTTTATTCGTTGAAGTTAATATTTTTGGCATATTTTAGACTTTATCTAATGACTGAATCTTTTTAATAAATTATTTTCTTCATAATGTCTTTTTTTTTCCCCCAAAATGATAGGCTGACCTTTGATCAATGGATTTCTTTTCTAGGAATTTTAGACAGCTAAAGGCCTGAATGCAGACTTTGGAGAAATTAATTAAATCGTGCCACTGATTTTCTTCTGATTTATCAATTTTAATCAATAATAAGTTCTCTTACCGCTTTTTGAAATTTTTCTTTTTTGACTTTTTAGAATTCAAGGGTTCACAAAGTATGAAATGTTCTATTTTCTGGTTAAAAATAAAATCAGGTCATTATTATCGATTATATATTTAGGTAGTTACAACTATTTAATTAATTGATACTTGGTATTTGACAAGGACTCTGTAGGTTAGGTGCTTAGAGAGCTAAAGCACACAGCAGCCCTCTAAAAAAATAGAAAGTGATATTTGATTTTCATCAGTTCAAGCTATTAATTCAGCTTATTAATGAGTAAGTGAGAGAAGTAAAGGGTGATGACTGAGTTTTCTTTATCACTGATCACTAATTGTCTCTGAGATAAGACCTGAACTCTTAGAGCCCAGAATTAATAGTCTGATTTAAAGAATCTTGAAGATTTGCTACATAGAAAATGCATGGAGTAGACACTGCAGAGAATCCTCAACCTACACAGGCAGACTTTTATTCATTTTGTTAACAACTCAGGACATGCTTAAATTCTATGGTGACTTGAGACCTCATCAAGTTACTGCAAATGGTATATCAGAGGTGATATAAAATGAGAAAATGAAATCAATATCAGTACCAGTTAATAAGTTAAGAAAAATAAAATTTATTTATTTGTTGTTAATAGTTTCTTTGACACTGTATAGAATGAATGTGTTGTGTATATGCTATTCTACATTGCAGATTTTCAAGGGCACTTCTGAACTCAGTCATGTCATTATAGCTTGGAAAGACCAAACTGGAAACATTTGCCATTCAGCAAATTAATTCTCAAAATAAATTGTTTCCTCGCCATTACAAGGAGTCTCAGAAAGCTTGTCATAAATGTTCTGTAAGCAACAATGGTAGCAAATAAAAGCATCATATATTTAACTAATTCTATTCTGCCTATTGAGTATGCTAAACAATATCCTGAGATAGAAACAAAGCTCTGACTTTTCAACACTCTAACAAAGCAGATTCTCTTTTTTTCTCTGAAAACACAGAATCAACATTTCTACTAATCTATATGGGACTTGGCTTTTTAATTTGTAAAGGTCATTATTCATACCATTAAAAATTAGAAACATTTTTACAAGCAGAAAAGACAAATTCAACTCCTCCAAAACAATGAAAAATTATTTTTTACTGATTAAATCACAGAAGTAGATCAACATTCTAATCTGAACATGAATCTTTAACTCTGGACTAACTTATTTCTGAATAAAAATATTACTCAAAACAGGCTGATAGAAATTGAATAAAAATGGCATAAAACACCTTTCTTTGAGGGACATGAATGTCCTCACTTCATTTCCCCTGCAAGGAATGCTGGATAGTTAAACAGCTTAATTTAGAAAGCGCATAAATGTAATTGAACAGTAGAGCTATTTCCTTTGAAAAGTTTCCTATGGAATATGTTGCTGCTTATTTCAATGTCTTCATGAGCGCATAACGTCTTTTGCCACAGTAAGTAGTTTTGAAGTTGTTCCATTATGGACCAAATAATTTGACTTGGAGTAAAAACCTCTTTAATTTACTCTTATTCTTTTGGATATATATTAATTGAAATGGAACTTGTCACTCTGAGAGAACTTGTGCATGAGGCAGGAGTGAACTAAAGACACTGCTTTTATGGAAGCAGGATGGAGACTGAATGAAGAGAAGCTGAAACATTTCTGAATGCATTCTGAGAAGAATTCTGTCTTGGGTTACAAACGCAAGATGTATTTTATTTCCCATCTGTTGAAACCAGTTGAAGAGGTGTTTTTTCTTTATCTCATAACTCGGACGGGGAGGAGGTGGGTGTCTTTCTGTTAATGGGCCAGCTGTTAAAACCAGGTAAGGCAGTGTTTCTTTATCTCTTCCACGACCCATCCTCCCTTCAGGGAGATATCTACTGTTAACGGGTCATTAATGCTCACCACATGAGTGACAACATTACATCATCCCATAGTGAGCTGCTCCACCCAGTGGGAGGAACCAAGCATTCCTACCTAGATAAAAACTGAAATTCAGCACAGCAGGACAGTCTGTTTTTCACTGGATTCCCAGAGGAAGACTGGACCCATCTCTAGTCCACTGGACCCTTCTACAGGATCATCTTTACTCCAGCAGAACCACATGTGTTACTCCAGGAGGACTTAATTGGAGTGCTACCAATGCCCTGGCCATCAGAGTGTCAGGTCAGGTTGTTCAGGTTGTGTTCTGGCCTTCTCAGTGTTTTTTTTTTTTTTTTTTTTTTTTTTTTTTTTTTTTTTTTTTGGTTTTTTTTTTTTTTTTTTTTTTTTTTTTTTTCTTAAAAAAATA
>VWZU01008887.1:2359029-2385454 GCA_013397095.1 Sterrhoptilus dennistouni | reverse complement strand
CTAATAAAGAACTGTTATTCCTATCCCCATATCTGTGCCAGAAAGCCCCTAATTGAAAATTATAATAATTCAGAGGGAGGGCGTTTACATTCTCCATTCCAAGGGAAGCTACGGCTTTTCCCTGGAAGACACCTGTCTTTCCAAACCAAGACAAACTCCCAAGTACCAGTAGTAATTTAAAGACATAAATTAAATTCCTCTATGTGTTAACCTCTTCAAGTTTATGCTACAAAGCAGGAAGATGAGTTTTAAGTGTCTGCAACCTGGACATGGATGCCAGGAGCAAGAGATAAAAAAATAATTATCTTTCAAGAGCCTTCAAGAATGTTCTGTGCTCAAGACATGTCACTATTTACCACGTTTAATTCAATCTAATCTGCGTGTTTTCATCTTAATATAGTTTGTATCGAGAATATTTTCAAAGATTTTTTCACCTTGTAACCAAAATCTCTCTTACCTCAATGGATTCTTATTTGCATTCCCATTTGTAGATGCAGAACTGACACAAAGTTCAGACTGAAAACTCATGTTAAATACTTAAAAAGTATCTTATTTTTGCTTGGCCTTTTCCATTACATATTTGTTTTTCACCTTACCACAGTACTGTCACATATTTAAAGATGCTTTAACTTAAAAAGTGGAAGAATTTAAATATCAGGAATAAGTGACTTTATCATTGTTGCTCTCAATTATCACACTTATTTTTTTTTAGCTTATTTCACCTCAATTCTCTGTGAAGAGAAACCTTGTTGTGTTTGAGTGATAATATTTAGATCAATATCAAAGAAAGGACATGCAGTAGCTTTTAATTCTCTTTTGCAATTCCCATTATGTGACTAAGGCATAAGAATATTGGGAAAAAGTATGTAGTTTTAATGTAGTGAAATTGACAAAAACACTGGGGGGTTGCAAGTGAGGAAGTGATATTTTCTTTCCATGGAGGGAAATTTCTGTCAATGAAAAAAAGGTCATCTTCCCAGACTCGCTGTGTGCATGAAGCACTGCAAAGCTTGGCAGACTTTTTAGCTTTTATGAACTTCTGTTCTTTTTTGTGCCTGAGCAACTTCAGACAGACTCATGAAAGATGAAGAGATGCGTAGCAAGAGTTTGGAATAGACTGCCTTCTGCTAAGGTGGTACACTCCAGACAGAACAGTGGGATCATTATTTAATTGTGAAAAAGAGAACAGAGACCAAGTTAGTCTTCTCTTGCAATTGAGAGAACCCCTCCAGTTATGTTTTCCTAGGAAGCAAGCAAATCAAAGAAAGAAAAAACAAAAACACCAAAAACACAAACAAA
The DNA here is from genome assembly GCA_013397095.1 of Sterrhoptilus dennistouni. Taxonomy (NCBI): domain Eukaryota; kingdom Metazoa; phylum Chordata; class Aves; order Passeriformes; family Zosteropidae; genus Sterrhoptilus; species Sterrhoptilus dennistouni. Next base: position 2,384,155 of record VWZU01008887.1, on the reverse strand, counting down.
CAAAAAAATAAAAACACTAAGAAGGAAAATAGCAAAGTAAATGAGGAAATTATTTAGATGTGAGTGCTTTAGAAAACAAAAAACAAAACAAAACAAAAACACCAACAAACAAACAACAAAAAAAGAGGTTATTTACATGTATTGCATAATTTAGAAATACACCATAGAAAAAATAGACAATCTTTTAAAACTTTCAAAATACATAAAAATAAACCAAATGTTACTAGTAAAACATGTATAGAGTTCATATATTATTATTTTTATTTCAGTAGTGATCCTTTTCTCCTGTGAAATAAAAGTATAAAAAAGAAGAAGCTAATATATCATCTTACAGGTTTATTACTCCACTCTAAGTTAAGATAATTTGTAGGGATTTTCTGTCCTCCACATTGGAATTAGAGAGATTGAATCTGTTCTCACAATCATAAATGAGAATAGCATTTGTCCTCCCACCTCATCTGTCACATTGACACTTAAATAGTAACTTTTTATGCCAGGCAGGCCTGGAATGAATTTTCCAACAGGCAGAGGTTTTAAAGTAAACAGCAAAGACACACATGATCAGGAAGGATGAACAACAGTCACTTGAACAGATGTTATTTTACAGACAAAAAATGTCAGATCTATTAGAGACCAGCAAGACAGAATAAGGCAAGGGAGACAAAGTGAGGCACAATAAGGCAAAACAGAACTGAGGAAGAGACATTCTTAAAATAACTATCAGAGATTTGAGTACCAGGATATAAATTATTTCATGGTATCAGGGCTATAAGTCCAGAGTCTCTCATCTGCCTTTACATGTAGGTTTCTTATTTTAAATTCTTCCTTTTGTTGTTTATTGCAAAATGTATTTTTATAAAGATAGTGTCAGCTATGAGAATGGTGTAAGCAAAACTCTAGATGAAGGTTTGTACAAAGGTACAGAGTTTGTTCAATAATGATATCAATTAATTTCAACCTTTTTCCTTTTCTTCCTTTTCTTTTTCTCTTTTTTAATTTATGGCTTTTATTTCCTGCTGTGGTGAAAGAAAAGTTGTGCAAAAAGTTAGTACAAAATAAAACTCTTCCTCTCACTCTATCATTTCAATTGTCTCTCTCTGATAAATTTCACAAATAGATACAGGGTAAAACAAGACATGTTACTTCTTTTTTTTTTTTTTTTTTTCCCATATTTGTCCTCATCATACCTATGCTTCATTTAGCTTATTATTTCTACTGATCCTCAACAGGTCATATGATTTTTCTTGGCATGAAGTTCTGTGAATAGTATGCTGCAAATCAAAGTCCTGTGCAACAGTATTGCTCTTCCCTGCAGTGTTCAAGGTCAGCAGCAGATGTGACCTGAAGTTCTGCTCCTTGAATCTTGACCTTCACTGAGTGATTCTCTAACGACTTGGGAGGGACATCATAATTAGATAAAAGTCTTGCCTATCTTTATTAAAGGGCACCAGATTAAACTCTCTGCATGTTTAATGAGAAGTGAAGTGATTGTTTTCCCCACTTCAAATGCTTCAGCATGCCTTTTCATTAATGTTTTATCACTTGCCTACTGAATTCCCATGTTTTCTAGTTTCTAAGAAAAGGAAAAAAAAAACCCACTTCTTATAAAACTGAAAATCTTCTTTTGATGGAAATTCTTTCAAAGATAGTCATACTTTGTGTGTGTACACATTGAACATCCATTTGAAAAAGGTGGCAGTTTACCTGAGGAAAGTAATTAAAAATCAGTATTTTAAGTAAACCCCAGTCACAAATTACTTCAAGCTTTCAACACAATAGGCCATGTAATGTAATCAAACCTAAAGTGAATTAAATGCTTTCACTCTTTAAATTGTTCGATAAACCTGTTGAGTTACAGATGAGCTTTTGAAGAAGGGATGATAAAATATTTATTCTATTGCAGCTGAAATGACAAACATCCTGCTGCCTATTTTATTTTAGTAAAAAGATTGTGAAAGCAATTTAACTCCAGAACACATTGCTGCAGGCACTCATCAGGCAGATCTTTTGCGCAGCATGTTATCAGAAGAGCAAGAGGTGAGATGTTAAGTAAAAGCAGAAAAATGCCAGTGGCATTATCAAATTGGAGAAAAGAGTGCAATTCTTTAGAGGGTGAAATTTGGTAAAAAGTCCTATTGATAGTGGTCTCTCAATAGTAAAAGTCACTTTCAATTTATGTGCTTCTTCATCTGCACTCTCTGTATTCTTGTTTTCGCGTGTCTGATTAATGCATCTGTGGGCCAAAAGCAAGATTCCTTTTATAACCTATTCATGATCAATCTGGTATTATATACAGCTTAATGTGCCCTTTTTTACGTTTGCATCTTTAAAATGCTGGGATGTGTTAAAAATGCCCAAACTCTTAGTAGTCAAGATATTGCAGGTCCTTCGGGTTATTAAAAGCAAGAATAAGTTTTAAGTATTAATAAAATATGGCTTCAGGGTGGTTACTGTAAAATACACAGAGCAAAACAAACACTTCAACACTCACATTTCATTCTTAATACAGCTATTCTTTTCCCATAAGGTCTGTAGGAGATCAAATTCCAAGGGACTGCCTTGGGCCTGTTGTTTTACTGCTCTGTTCCACAGGGAACCTAGACTGCTACGTGCCACAATTTTTGGCCCTCATGTCTATGTCCATATCTGTATCTTATGTCTTTGCTTTAGAAGTAAGCAACCAACTTGAAGAAATCAGCAAAAGCCATTTCCAGCTCTTCTGAAGACAGTGTTTGATTGGCGTGCATGGTTGCTTCTTGTACTTTCTGGTCGTACCTGGGATTGACATATTTTAACGGCTTGAATTTCTTCTGTCTCTAGTGCCAGGTTTTATACTGTTTGGACAAGTGCTTGTCAGTGTATTCTGCCTTCCAGTCTTCACAGTCCTTTTAACTCACTTCATTCCATTCTCTTGGCTTTAGCAGAGGTGCTGTATTTGTGTGCCAGTTAACTTTCACTACTACTTTTGGCAAAATTTGGCTTTCGTATTAACCACTGATCTATGTTACTTCTCCCAGTCAACCTTGACCTATATGTTCATCCATTATATCTCTGGTTGTCATATTTAGCCACAGTCTTTTCCTTTGCCTTTAATATAAGCTATATAATTTAGGAATATGATTCTGGAGACAGTCCCTTCCTTTCACTAAAGTCCAAAAATGTTTTGAGCTAACTTCACTCTCCTGAAACTCTACTAACAAAAGGCGCAGTTTCTTTAAGAGGAGCAAGTCCAGAATCTCCAAGTGATTTAATAGGCATATTCTGCAAAAACCTGATCCAGTAAATTAAAAAAGAAAGGCATTTTTGACTTCTAGGAAAGATTTTTCCTACTTTTGATCTTCACTTATGACATTATGATTCTTGTATTTAGCCTGTTGTGAAGCCTGGGGAGGGCCATCTCATTTACAAATTAGTAAAATTTGGAAAATAAATAAACAAAAACCTACTTTCCAGGTGAAAATAATTAAATTTCAATGGTACATACTTTACAGATTTTTAGACATTGATGATAGAGTAGTAGGAACTATACCCACTCTAAAAGCAAATCAGGTTACAAAACCTAATACATATTTATTATTCAAACTTCTGTCTATTTTTGCTGTGGTTTTTGTGTCTTTAAGAATAATTAAAGAATTAGTTAATAAAAATTAATTGTTCAGCATTTCCTAAAACAACCTTACAATTTCTTTACCACGACATCCCATACTAAAAATACTCTGTTTTACTTGAAAATGCTTTAGATAACAAAAAGGAGGAGGGTGAGGGTAAAAGTAGATTTTAACAGAAGTGAGTGGCAGAAATCTTAATCAGCACACATAGTCACTGTTTTATAGTCCACCATCATAGACAAATTTGTTCAATTTCAAATTTGTATTAATTTTCTCTGTGTGTCATACACAGATACATTAATGTCACTGATCAATGAGAAACCAGCTAAAGGTTGTGAAACATAATGCCTTTACTCTGCAATATTGAACCAAGAGAAAGAGATGGATTATTTCTACATCAAGCTTAAAAAAAGAAATGTGGAGCTCCTTCAGGTTGTCTGTGGCTGCCGTTTAATCAGCTTCACAATGTCACATGCTGTAACTCTCTGACCTTTAATAGTTAAAATAGAAGGAAAATACAGTAGGCATTCTTGAACTAGGATTTCACCTAGCTTGACAAATACTGTATCCTAAGTGTAGTCTTAGAATAGACTAATAGTGTCATGGAATAAGATACAGATATTTGTAATTGGTAATTTGAAAAAAATACATTGGAAAGGTGGCAATAATACTAAAATTCCTGTTTTCCAGGAGCACTAATATAAATTTGCTATAGCATTTTCTCTTTACAGCCGCATTGATGTGATAAGCTTAAATTTAAATCCTGCAGACTATAATTTATGATACTGAAAAATATTTGATTAATCATTGGGTCTTTTCATTATTTGATCCTTGAAATTAGTTGGTATCATTTCCTGCCAAAGCAAATCCAAAATACTGAGAAGATATGTCTATGAATGCATTAGCAAAGAACAACAAAGTGTATCAGCAAGGAACATCAGAGATAAAAACCCAAAACAAACAAAAATTCATCCTAAAGATAAAAAAAAAAAGAGACCCCAACAACTTCAGCATCTATGGTTTTATTATTAATCCTCAGTGTTTCATGAAAAGCAAAGAATTTTGTCCTTTTTATTTTAGTCCAGGTCAAGTATGGTAGCATTAAGAAAATGTGTCTTTCCAAGGAAATCCTAATGTTTAGTGTGATTTTTTACCTGGTTAACACTAAAAATATGTGCCATGGTATCTAGCTTCAAATCCAAATATTAAAAGGACACATTTACTTTAGTTGTTTTAGATAGTTAAATATCAAAATACTCAAGTACATGAGAAATATTACCTAGTTTGCTTATTTATAACAGTGCTCCTTAAATTACTTTTTTTAACAAAAATACTGACAGTGCTGTGCTATCCCCTGCTTAAACTAAAGGCAAGTATGCAATAATGCTGTTGAGACACAGATGTTTTAAATTTCTGGTATTGAATAGTTTTGATTTCTATATCCCAGTACATAATTGATCACAGAATCACTAGGTTGGAAGAGATCTCCAAGATCGTTGAGTCCAACCCAGGACTTGGTGTTGTCTTTTGAAACTTAACATAAGAATGCTTAGGGAATCTAATTGTAACAGTTAACATTCTTTCCAGGAAAAAAAATTACCTCTGTTATATGAAATGTTTGTAATCTTCTATTCTGTGTTGATTTTTTTGCAAGGTACTTCTTTTATATATTCCCAAAAAGACCTCAACAAAACCCACCAGGAATCTAGTCACAGAAAACACTTTAAAAGGCCTTTTATCTTTTTCATCCCTATCTGGATATTCACTAAAACAAAAACAAAAACAAAAACAACCAAAAAAAACAAAACAACAACAACAACAACAAACAAACAAACAAAAAAAAATAAAACAACAACAACAACAAAAAAAAAACCCAAAAAACAACCCAGAGAGAGAAAGAGAGAGATATAGACTTTAAGAATTCATTCAGATTTTATAGACCTTTAAAAATTGCTTAGTTGAATTTACACATAGAAAAGGAATCTGACAAAGACCTTATATACACATTTCTGTTTTCCTTCTTGGTGAAGTGACTTAAATGACTTAGCTGTGCTAAAGATAGTGTCTTTATTTAGACCAATTCTAAACCATGTAAGGCCACGGTGAATTATTGACTGGTCAATAGGAAGAAAATAAACCCACTAGCAATTTTATAAACTTTATAAACTAAGTAAATTGGATAGCTACATAGAAAATGACTGCCAGCTCATGAACACAAGATTTAGTGTTCACTTGTATAAGTGTCTCACAAGGAACATGGTAAATAGCTTTGCAGTGCAGTTCTTGATCCTCTGCTCTCTATAGTCTGTCTCTTCTTGTTGACTTACCAATCATGATGAGATAGTTTGCAGGTGCTACAGAAAGTGGGGGTGTTGTCCTGCATCCAGATGAATTAATTGTGTCAAGAGTAAATTCCAAAATCAGCAACCTTTTAGCCTATGAAAACACACAGAGCTATCTATTTCTTTATGTTTTTAAGATACCAGGAGGATTTTTAAAATTTTGATTAAGTGGATAAATGGGTAACATTAGTGTAGGCAGCCATTTCCTCATTCATTTTGATTGTCCATGAGCTGTAATCCTTTTAGGTTTTTTAGGCCTTTTTCTAAATGCTTTTTGTACATGGACTTTTTTGTTTAGTTTTGCATAAAAAAAAGGAAATCAGAGTGCAATTTAAGTAATAACTTACAGAAAATAAAATGCATAAGTCTTCAAAAATGAAACTGCACAAAACTGACATGGTATTTTAGAATGCTAATTCATAGATGTCATAACACCACTGAGCGTTTCCTGGCAGATTTCTGCTTTGGTTCAGACTGTGAATTTTATATGGGAGCAATATGGAAAAGTTTAACAGCTGGAAGATAATTTTCTGCCTTTGACAATCAAAAATGTATAGTTGTGATTCACAATCCACTGCTCAGAGATGCCCAAACCAGTTCTTAATCCACATAACAATCTCCCCAGCACACTGACACAAACAGACTCCCACATTGCTCTCTGTGATGTGCTCAACTCTGATGAGAAGCTATTAAAAGTAGTATGAAAAGTTTGAAACTGAGAAGTTATCCACTAAGTTTAATCCCAGACTGCAATTAAGTAAATACCATGATTCTATAGCTGTAATTTGACTTAGGATGTGACATATGACATAAACTTGTAAGCAAATCTTGTCTTAAATCCACGAAGCGTGTTAGAATTGCACACAGATTTTATAAAAAGCAATATTTTGTGTGCTATGCATTGAATTTTTCCAAAATATTTCAGGCAAATAGCTAGAGAGGAACATGGAAAACAACTTGCACTAACAGTTTTACTATTGTTGCTCTGTGGGCCTTGTTTTTGCTGTTGTTATTTATGTTATGTTGTTAACATTGCTAAAGCAGTAGAAGTGATACACTCGATTTATAACTGAGCAGCAGTACTAAATAAATACCACAAGACTGGATGATTAAATGCATTCTCTTTGTTAGATTGATTTCCCAAAGGACTGTGCACAAGCCTGAGTGTAATACCCTCTGTCCATGTTTACTTAGTATTTAGTGAGAAATTTTCCATCTTACCCAGTTATCATTAGATATTGAACACATAGAAAAGTATGATATCTTGATCAATAAGTATGACAAAAGTTCATATATGAAGCATTATAGATGTAGTAGATTGTCTGCCAAACAATTGTGTATAACTGATTCATCAGCTTTTCCTTTTTTTACCTTTTTTTTTTAGTCCTATGTTTTCTAACAAGCAATGCTAAGCCTGCAGAAAAGCAAAAGACATGTTTGAGCTTGCACTCTAAAAAATCTAATGGACCAGGTTAATAGCTTGAGCTATGTTTGTGAGAGAAAATTGAAGCCATTCTTTCACTTGGTTTTGATACAGACTGCGAAAGGGAAGGTATAAACAATGAACAATCCAGTCTCCCAATGCATTGCAATTTCAACTCAGAATTTCAACGTGACCTTAAATAAAGCCCACTATTCACTCGTAGAAAACTGTAATGATGTTGGTAAGAAGACATCAAAGACAGTTAAGCCTGCTTTGGTAATAATGAAAGGGAAGTATTGATGCAACTTTTCAAAGCCACATTCTTCAACAGACCTGGCTAAGAACTGACAGCAGCTGGAATTTAATCTGTTTCTTCTTTAGTGAAACAATACTTTCAGGATGGGAAGTGTCAAGTGGAAGGGGAGAGCTCTCATTTTTTGAGAACTGCAAGGTTGCTTTGGCAATTCTTGAAATCCCTGTTCCTTTAGCTCAACATCAATCATTTCATCTCATTGGAGGTGACACTGTTTCCCAGACACTAGGAGTTTGAATTCATCTGCCACCTAAAAATAGATCAATTTGTAATTCGTTTAATTGTCTCCTCACTAGGTGACTCTGCCTAGTTAAATATAGAGGCCAAACCTCATTTTAAATAAAACATGTCTATGTGTATGTGTGTGTGTGCACATGCATATAAAATTCCATTCAAACTATTAGGCAAAAAAATAAACACAAGCCATTACCAAAAAATCTCTGCAAAACACATTATATAATAATTTCATCTCTGACTGGAAACAATTATTAGCTTTTCTTACATTCAGGCTATCTTGCCTTTGCAATGGCTCAAAGTTGAGCTCAAACTTACATAGCATGATTTAAACCCATTCTTCACTTTAACCTAAATTAAACTGTGGCCATGGAAAACAATTCCTTCCCTCTTTACTGAATCTAGATATATCTCTCTTGGTGTTTGACATGGATGTTTATTCTGCACTGGTTTGAAATATGTCTAGAGTTGGCACACAATTATTTATGTTTCCATTAGTGTTAATGAGAGCATTTTGCGTAAATCTCACACATGCGCAGAAAATATTTTTCTGATGTGCCTTCTGCAGAAAGGAAAAAAACTAATGGTTTCAGAGAATCTTAAGCCACCTAAACATAATTTTAGTTTTAGAAAATCCTTTTCCATATTAAAGACAAATGCTCCTAGAAATTCAGCTGAATAGTCCAATATTTTTTTTTACATTGTTTTGTTTAGATTTATAGCTACAAAGGAAAATGTTCTACCCTTGAGCTCTAGACACCTTTTTATGTAACTTAAAAAGGAAAATTCTGTTTGTTCTTTGTTTATTGCTTTTATAAGATAGCAACCCTAAAGCAAAAGAAATAAAATGGCTGCACACAAAGTTTTTCAATTTAATAACAGTCAGTCATCTCTCTTTAGCATGACCTGTGTTCCATAATTCTGTTAATTTCACAGACTTGCCAAGTCAGGTTGGAAGGGACCACAGTGGGTCATCAGCCTCCCTGCTCAAGCAGGGTCATCTCAGAGCAAATAGCACAGGATTGTGTCTTGATGAGTCTTGAACATCTACAGTGAGGGAGACTCCACAGCATCTCTGGGCACAGCTACATGCACAGTAAAGTTCTTCCTCATATTCAGGTGGAACCACCTATGCATCAGTTTCTGCCCATTTCTTTATACCTGAATCACTATTTAAATATTCATGTTAGTTGGAAGTAATTTAAATAATGTCATGGTTGTTGCAGTTCCATCAACAAGAGAGAAACTATTTTTCTAAATGTTTAATAAATTCTGGAGGAAAGAAATCTCATTGTGGCATTTTCATAAGGCCTTTCTTCTGACTCTGAGAAAACCTTCTGCTTCCTACATCCTTCTCCAGAAAACAGTTTTCAGATCTAGGGACAACCCTTACATCCCTTATGTCTGCTCAATTTTCAGCTTCTTAACTCTTAGCTTGTGTACTCTAGTCATTTAAATGCATTCCTAAACATAAATAATTTTAAAATATTTGAAACTCATCTCTAGACATATATCTATTTATAAATATCTCATCTCTATACACTTATATCCCAGGTGTTCAAGGTCATGTTGGATGGAGCTCTGAGCAACCTGGTCTAGTGAAAGGTATCCTTGCCAGCAGCAGGGGGACTTGAAATTAGATAATATCTAAGGTCCTTTACAATCCAGGTCATTCTATGAAAATGGAAAAAGAAAGCAAGAAAAAGTAGATCTGACACCCAACTATAAGACTTACTCTTCAGCAGATAAGTAGCTCCGTCTTGCTATGTAAAATTCTTTTTTTTTCTGTGTAGTAGGTAGTCATAACAGAAATAGTTGAATATGACAGTTTGATAGAACATACACTAAGAATTTCTTAATCTGGATAGAGTTAGAGCTGTGGTTGAAATCAATTCACTAGTGAAATGGTCTCCCCACCAGCTGACCTCCCTGTTCACTACCACTGTTTTCAATATGGGTACTGCCCACTCTTTAATCCTGACCCATAAATTCTCAGTCAGTTTATGAGCAGTCTTCTGTTCTCTGCACAAGAAACCAAATGTTCTCATCTTAGGGACCTCTTATTATTTGTTAATGCTATTTCATTAGCAATCAGTGAAAATCATAAAAGAACAACTTTGCGTAGTTAGGTTTCTAGAATGAGGAAGAGATCATTTAAGCATGAGGAATTATCAGGTTAGACAATTCTATCAGCATTACATGATGAAGAGTTGTTTATTTTATGTCCGTTGTCATAAAATAGGTCATGTAAGGACCAGATCAATAGAATTACTCTTCACTAAAAAGCACTCTGGATTGGAAGCTCAAATGTTTTCTGTGTCTGTGGGTATCTACATATAGTCTGTGGAAGCCTTCTTATCTGCAAGTGTAAATAATTTGTTGTTGTTTTAGAGTCTTTTTTTCTTATCTCTATGTTTTCAATATTAGCACTAACAAATACTAGCTATACAAGAGGAGAGAGGGGAAAAAGATTATTGAATTTCAAACACTCAAAAAAATATTTATGTTTATGCAAACATTTTAATACTATTTTTATGACTGTTCAGAAAATTACTAGTTAAAAAATCACAGTTAGAAATTTCAGGTTTTTACAAACTGGAATTCAAAACATGATTTCATACCAAAGAATCAGATATCACAGATTCATCAAGGTTGAAAGAAATCTTCAAGATCATCTAGTTCCACCACCTACCCTTAATCAACCCTAGACTATATCCTCAAGTACCACAAGACACCTTTTGAACATTTCCAGATATAGTTATCTCATATTGATTATGAAAGCATCTGATAGCCATAACAACTGTATTTTTATAAAAACCTGGCCAATATTTCACAATGCAGATAATTTCTAGTATAGTAGTATAAAAATGAGTAATTGCATTGATTTAGAAGTTTGTTCTTTTTGACAGAAACTAATAAAAATAACTGAAGAGGAAACAAGTTGAAATCATTCTAATAATCTGTTACCAATACACTTGTTTAAACAGCACTATTCCTAGAAATAAGCATCCTATACATTTTGAGTTATTTTTTAGTTTTAAATGGAAAGGTACATAACTACCTGTCAAAGAGGGAATTTTTTTTTACAGTGATGAAGAAAGAAATTGATTGGAATGACAGAATTCATTTTTGTTTTCCATACAATAAATTCTTTCCTTCCCTCTCATCTCACATGCATTCTTTATCCTTTCCATGAAAAAAAAATACTGTTAGGATAAATTTGTCTTAATTTCAACTCCCAAATTCAAATTGAGAGAGAAGTTCTACTTAACCTCATGAGTATTTACAACATTAATTTCCGTTGTAAAGCTTTTTTATGACTACAAATAATTAAGTGATCTGTAAACTGCATGTTGTATATTTTCTTGCCTTTGAAGTCCTAAGACACTTTTTGTAATGAGTGATTAAACGAGATATTTAATATTTAATGCATTTTGAGACTGTGTGGCATTCGCACACTTACAGTACTAGCTGATACTTAATTCATTGCACAATTTAGCAAGGAGTACTAAAAAGTGTTAATGTTTATTGAGTGCTTTAAATCAGACAAACTGATATTACTTGAGGAATTTCTGATTTTTTCTGTTTCTTAGTAATGTGTAAATATGACTTTGATAAATTGTTTAGGTTTATCAGAATAAATTAAAGCATAGGTCCCTTAGTCACATTTCAGCAAAGTCACATTTTCTGGTTTTTTTTTTTTTTAGAGACTGCCTAATGGTTATTCTTATGTAAAGATGGAAAAATCTTTTTCATCCTGCTCTCAAACCAGACCTTGACAGCCTGTAACCTGATTTATGAGTAACTTTATTAAGCTATTGAAAGTTACAGTTCTCTATCACTTTATTTTAGAAGGTTTAGGAGGTTTAGAATTTTTCCTTTTATTGCCTTGCTCAAAGAGTTTTTCATCATATACAACATATATCTTCAAATTTTTGTTCAGTTTTTACATATTGTAGAGGAAAAAACCCTCTAAAAATGGTTAGACAAGATGTCTCTCCTCAATATCTCAAGTTTCTCAATAAATCCATGTCTCATGTAGTGAATAATCACAACTAAATAAAATTATTTTATTCCGTTTCTAAGAAAATTGTTCTCTTCTGAATGATTATGGAATGAAATTACTCACACTTTTTGGTAAAGTCAGCTGAATACTTTTTGTAGATGATTTTCACTTTTATATAATGATTATAGGAAATGTACCAGCTGTGTTATGTTCTGATAAGTGGGGGCAGCATAGAACCAAATCCCTTTAAATCCATCTAAATTAACATATTCTATGATAATGTTAGAGGAAGTAGTGTTCATCTAACATTCCTCTAAGAGTGGAATATAAGTAAGAGGAAAGTGTTATTCTGGATATTTGTCACATAACAGTCCTCACCATACCTTCAGGAACAGGAAAAAAGTTGCCTTACTTTTTGAGGAATTCTTCCTTGAGCTTTTAGATGATCTAGGAGGTAAGAATGGTACAGTCTAACCTAAAGTTCTGCCAGTTGTAACCCCTGTGTGTAGATCTTTGAATGATATAGAATGATTACAGATTTACAATTGCACCATCTTCATATCACCAAACACACTACCCCAAGGTCTGGAGCCTCATAATAATCCTTCCATTTTCTATCTATACTTTAATCCTCCCAGGAGGAGAGAGATATGGAACACTGAAAGGAAAGGCTGAATGTGGTATGCCCCAAAACTATGGAGCATCCAGAGGTAAAAAATGAGGTACAACAGAGATAGTAGAAGTGTTTATGTCTAAAAATACCCCTATATACTCACATACACGCATCAGTTGATATTTGGGTTTTTAGAAGGGAAAGATATCTTGGTCATGTATATCAATGCTTTAAAGAGCCTAACTGATCATTTAAACCTCCAAGAATACCTGAACTCAGTTTTGACTTTAATGCACCAAGAAGGCTTACATAGAAGGCAGAGTAAAAGCTACAACTCTCCACCTTCTAGTTTAATGGCCCCATCTGTAATTTTTTCTTATCAGATGAAATTACAGTCTTTCACTTTTATTTTTAATATAACATAAAATAAAGACTAGTATCACAAACATGCCGCACACAGTTATATGCCATTCTGTCAAAAAAAATTGTACACATACCTAGGTATCTTCTACCCAAATTTATTACTAAAAGAACAGAAACAAAGAAGTCTTTCAGAAGTGGCATAAAGCAAATAAACACATTTAACCAAAGCCTTTATCCAGTACTATTAAGCTCCAATTACTTCTGTTTTGAATAAGCAGATAGGCCAAAATTTCCCAGATATTGAAAGATGGAGAAGTTCTACTCAGGGTGTGTATAATTTATGTGTCTGTCTCCTGATATGTATGAACTTATTGCATGTTTTTCCAAATTCCTTTCTGCTATTATAAATAATTTTGTTATTTCTAGCTAAAGGAAAAAGTAAAGGCCAATAATAACAAAGTGCTGAGCTTGTGAAATTAAAAACTCTTTGGTTGCTCCTCAGCCTGTTACAGTCTTTGTTCTTAAATTTAGCCAAACATCCTAAATCAATTTTATCAGATTTCTCAATGGATAATGTTCTTAATTCCTCTTGGATGTGCTGATAGATTACACATCCGTTCTCAGATGTTCCTGATTTGTGGCAGCCACTGCTTTGGGTGTTGGTTCTGGAATGTTACATTTTTCTGCCTTTCAGTCAGGTAGAAACTGTCATGACTAATTTCCACAGGAGGAAGTCAGAAATTAAGGAGATCATTACAGACATGTTTTGATGTTCATACATCTATGCACTACAGCAAGAATATATGTCTTTCTTGCAATATATATCAAGTTGAAGAATAATATTTGTTTAATGAAAATTCTTGCAAATGTTTTGATATTTATTTTGATACATTTTATGAATCAGAACTAAAAGATATAATTGGTCAGGGAACACATATATTCAAATACCATGCAAGTACGATGATTAATAGAGGATTTTTTGCATCCCAGTTCCATACATGAAAGATATTTATAGTTTATACAAAATAAAAAAATTAAAATGCACATAACCAGTATTCAAAAACAGTGATGACTACCTGTCATGTTCTAGGATGCAGAAATCTTGTGTTTGTGTTGTTTTAGACTAAAGACATCTAAACCTAACATCCAATATCTACCTTTCATAAGTGACTTTGAATTTTCCTTTCTTTGTTAGCTATTTTCCTAAACACAAGGATTAATGCTTTCCTTATTAAACAAGTTTTCCATTCCTCATGACTTTGGGGCATTTTTTGGGGATTTGTTTCCCATGAAAAATCATAAAAAACATTCAGAAGCGATTTCTAATCATGAAGCCATCAGGCCTCTCTGACTTTTTACTTTTCCCTGAACTGCTACTATGGCTTCAATGTTCATCACTGTGTTTTGACACTAGATTGTTCTAGGATAAGTCACTGAAACAATTACACCTTTGTTCCTGGTATTTATAATGCTTTTTTAATAATTCCGGTATCCAAAGGTTAGAAATCCAGGGAAAAACAAACTTCTCACCACACAAGGGAAGACAGTTTGATGTCTAGTTTTATTGTCAGTATGGATTCAGTAAAGAAATGGCAGTCACTGGAGTAGAAAAACCATTTAATTGTAAACAAAGAAGCAGAAATTTGGATAAGTAACTAATGTGTATTTTAGCTTAAGTAAAGAAGGAATACAGGAGAATAATAAAAATTAGCTAAAAGTAGCAAAAATAAGACTACTACTTAATACCTACTTGAGAAGTGGAAAGAATAGTTTGACACAATCAACATTAAGAGTGAAGTCAGGGGAGACCTTTAATGTGCACTGCCTTGGATTGCTTAATGTGCACTTTAGCTTCATGGACATATTTTCTTAGCAATAACACAGTTTACATATTTCCTAAAAATTTTTTTCATGTTCTTGAAAACTGACATGAACAGATTTTTGTTATGTTGCAGAGACTTTCATCCAATATCGAGGAAGTCACTAACAGCTTTTACCTGTGACTGGGCATGGATTTACAAACATATTTATTCCATCTTCTCCAGACATATAAATTTGTGTATGACTTTTTTCCTTGAAAGCATCTTATTTATAACATATATGTGCACACCTAATACCGAAATTTGAGGGACACTGCAATGTAATGTCTCTCATAATTTGAATGATCTCAAATAGTCAGTTCAGAGCTAAATTTTCTACTGCTGTTGATTCTTCTACAACCTAAATGTTAAAAACAACACGGTAATTTGTATGGTTTCCCCACTAGATCAGATGCCAGATTGCTTCAGATAATCTCAGTAACTAACATTTTCATCCCTAACACTGAAAAAGAACTGAGAAAAAGCTTGTACAATTTTTTTTTGTTGTTTTTCTAAGGGATTTCCAAAGCTTCCACCTACTAGACAGATGATATGGGTTAGACACTGGCAGTAAATGGAGTAAATCCTGACAGAACAGATGCATCAGCTTTTCCATAGTGATAGCACTATTTATGTGGCACATGACAACATTCAAATGAAAGACATACCTATAAAAAGACCAAAAAAATTATTGGGACAACCAGCTCTGGTTAGATGGAACTTCTTGGATGTTTCTTCTTTATTTTATCTGCAAACTAGTAAGTTTCTATCTTCTTTTCATACAATTATTAAGATGGGATGATCCTATGATTGTTTTTTCTAACAGAAATATTTCTTCTTTATGTAAAGCAGGCATCCTTAAATGAATATTCACCAGACATGACACCTGTTTTTCACTGTTCTCATAAGACTGAGTGTGACCAAATGTTTAATTATTGACATCAAAATGTTCTCACCTGCATTCGAGCCATTTGAACTAGATACAATATCACTAGATACAGTATCACTAGTTACAAGATTTCTAGAAGTCCAAAGATTTTTCTGCAAGTTCAAACACATGGAAACCCAACCTAGTTTTGTTAGCTGCCTTGCCTGCCAGTTTTGCAAAGAATCTTTTTTTATTACAAACTCTTATATCATTAAAAGAACATCAACAAATTCTCATAAGAACTTATATCTATTTTATGAAAATACTCTGCAGTTTTGCAGGTTTCAGAATTTCTGGGGAATGGGGAAGATATGATATTGAAGAGTCAAATACTTTCCATAAGGATGCATAGCAAAGATTGCCTACACTGTTGGAAAGAATGATTCAGAGTCAGCTCTCAGTCATAGTTCTGAGTCATACCTAGGAAGTCCATAACATCCTAAGAAATAATCCTAGAAAAGTCAGTAAGAAGAGAAAAAAAAAGTAACCAAAGGGGAAAAGAAAACAAAACAAAACCATGCATAGAGAAAAATAAGTATAAAGGGAGAATTTTCACCTATATACATCATGTTCCATGCTTATTTCCATTTTTTTCCTATTTTCTATAACTCTTTGTCTTTTTTTTCTCCAAACCCATCTTGTCTCTTCTGTCAGTAAGCATTTACTCTAATCTTTCGCATTAAAACCTGACCCCCATCGTTTTTGAGGTCTTCTTTGCTTTTTCTGTCTTCTTTTGACTTTCCTTTTCTGTTTCCTTTTCATTCTTTCTCTGCTTAATCTTTAGCCAACCACCTTACAAGCCACCCAACTGTGTATATTCCTCACTTTGAATTCAGTGTAGCTGGAATACTTCCCAGAAACAGTGGGTGTATAGATGTGTTTATAGAAAGGAAAGGAGTGAATGAGTTTGGTATGTTTTAGAAGAAATGCCAATTCTTTTTCCATTATTTTAGCGTCCTGTATCAGAGACAATAAGAATCAGCTTTCTTTAACAAATGGGAAGCCATAGGGTTACTGAGATCTCCAGCATGAAAATTAAGTGTGTAACTGATCTTTCTTTAACTTCTAGCTAATAATTACTTCACACACCACAGAAGCTTGTGACCAACTTACTGCGCAATGAGATTATTCATAACATCTTGCTTGCCCGTTTGTTGCCTGAAACGTGCTCATTCACAGCTATTGATTTATGTTTTAAAATAGTGAACTCAAAAAGAAAAACAAGACTCAGTCTATGGGTGTTTAAAAAGAAAATATCTGTGGATTTTGCCTACCACTCAACTGTGTAATAGCAAACTATCTCCTTAAAAGCTCTGCTCAAACCTGAACTTTTATTCCCCGTCACATTTGGTCTGACCACGAAAGTGACAATAAAACTGGGGAAGGGAGACTATCTGCTTTCTGTGGCATGATCTAGGGAATAAAGCCAGCCATCAAATACCCTCATTTATCCAAATATTGGAGATGCTTGCAATTCTCCTTGTAAATTATGATAAAGTAGATGCCGACAGAGCAACATGGGAAGGTATCTCTTATCGTTTAGGGGATATTTTAAGTGCTGTATATGAAATTTGATCAGCAATTCCAGTTCCACACTGAATTCCATTTTCAAATAATCATTTTATTTCTTAAAACAGACACTTTCATTTATGCCAGTAGCTGGAAAGCAATTAAATCTAAGATAAAAACAGTTAATGAGGATTTTGCATTTCCTGGGTAAATTGCGGATCTTAAAATGCTACCTATGATCCAGCCATTAAGTTTTGTGTGCTTCTGCATGCTTGTATTTGGTTTTCCTTTGCTACTCTTTCCATGTTAATGTGTATAAATTGTTTACATTTTTAAATTTGAAACTTATTGAAATTTAATATCACTGTAAGAGATAGCTACAGATTTCAAATATTTGTAGCAAGCTTTTTTTCCATAATCATTAAATTGTTGCAAAGAAATAGTAGCTATAATATTAATTACATGAGATAAATCTAAACTCATGAAAAGAAGCAACATAATCCCAGGAATACTATTTTCTCTGAGCAAATGAAGTTATTGTAAACAATCTTGGTTGTTAATACACTAATATCTTTTATTTATTAGCCTTGAAAAACTAGTCTAGGAGCAAGGCTGTTCAAAGTGATATGTATTTAACCCCATGAATCACCATCTAAGAGATATATAAAAATAAAAAGTTTACCTGAAAAAATATTGAACTGACTGTAAACCACATAATTTTCTAATTTCCTACTGTATACATATAAGTAATTTATGCATTCATTCACTGAAATTGCTGTTTAATTGCAATACTTCCTTAATTATTATTACATACACACACATATTTAGAGGGAAAAGGCAATGAATTTCTATAACAAGAGTTTAAAAAAGACTGGTGGTTTCTTTGCCTGTTTGCTTGTTCTCCAGATGAATTCAAGTTCAGGTTCAGCTGTAACTAGAGCCTTCCTGGTTTAGATCAAGAACCATTCGATATTAAGATGAGTTGATGCCCACCATTTTTAAGTGCTTCACACTGGCAGAAGGAGATACATTTGTGATATTGGTAGCAGCTGAGTTTGTACCAAAAACATTTCTGTAACTAGCACTTACAATGAGAAAATTAGATTAATTCATTTGTATTATTTGATATGAGAAAGTGATAACAGAGAGAAAATATCACAAGTCGTATATTTTGAGCCTGCTCTATTGTCATGAGACTAAAGCTCAAATAAGGGCATGGTCATGTAAGGGATTGGAGTGTATCTTAAATATCCAAATAGCATTTACTAGATAAGAGCATCAGTAGTCACATGCTGAATAAAAAAGAAGTGTAAACAATTGATAAAAACCAGGAAAAAATGGCTCATAGTTCATGTAAGCATGAGAATTAGTTAGTTAAATAAAAAGATAGGTATCAGGAATTATCAATATTAACACTTTCATGAACATATTTTATGCGTAGGACTAGAAATTAATGTTTATGGCAATAGTTTTATATTATTGTTTACTAAGCCTATTACAAATTTCTAAAATTTGTTAGTTTCACTGACATTGCATAATTTAAGATTGCCTCCTTCATATTGAATCTTTGTTGTGAAAAACCTGAAAATGCCAATTCAACACTCCCTAGAATTGCTGGCATGGACAAGATAACTGGAGCCAATTGGTACCGCTCATGCCTTGGTATTTTTGAATCTTTCAGTTCTTCAGTATAGTTTTTATCTCTCCTCAGCAGCACCCCTTGCAAATGAATATATAAATAGTCCATTTTTCCTTGGCTGGCTGTCAGAAAAAGATGACTACTATTTTGAACAAGTTTTTTTGAGCTAAGAAGATTTTAAATCAGTTTGTTTTCTGTATCAGTTAGAATCAGAATAATTTTGTTCTGTACTGTGTCACGGTTGACCATTTTCCATTTGACATTTCACGTTGACAACTTCTCTTCGGTTTGTTAATTTCTGAGAATAGCAGCTAAAGAAAATGTCTTGCAGGCTTGCCTTCTAAATTATTTTCCATGATTTTCCACACTTTCCACTCAAATCCTGTTGACTCTGATGCTGATTTTGAGTTTTCCAGATGACAGTTCAGCCTGTTTGAAGACCCCTGTAGAAGATCTCTGATACTAAAACATTTTGAAATTGCCGATTTGTCAGACTGCAGAGTAGCTGTTGGTTACTGTCAGCTGCCAGAACCTATATCACTTTATATTCACTCACCTGAAAATCTTGCCATGGTCTTGGCAAGCATCCCACAGTTATAAACCCTTTTCCATGTTGTAAACATGTTGTAAATTTAATGTAAATTTAATCTACCAAATCAATCTATCATAGTTCCTACTATTTATTTCTATATACTTCTAGTACATATCTAATATTTTTACCACAAAGCAAGTAATTGCCCCTCATTTCTTCATGTTATTCATTACTACCTTCAAAGATATCAAGAAGAACTTAACTGAATTCAGAAGAAACATCATCTGTCTCAATTTTTTCATAATTCCATTTTCTTTTTTATTTTATAAGTCTTTCTGGATTTTCTCTTTCTTTCTGTGGCAAATCAGATAGTCCTTTGGTGACCTTTAGCCTCACAGGCAAATGACACTGTTTTCACTATGACTTTTCCATTGCTTGTTTTACAGAGCACAGCTGAATGTGATGAATATCATCTTATAAAGTTCAACAAATGTTTCAAACACGTAGACATATGCTATTCCCATTGCAATAGTCTTCAGAATAATTTACCATAAGCAATGAAATAGGTATTTATTTTGAGTATCAGTGTATGAGCTGGTCACAGATTTTGCCCTTGAAAAATGATCCTGTGTCTTCTGAGTCCATTCAGTATCACACTATGAATATCGGCTACATCTTTAGCAACACACAGCCAAATTCAGAAACTGATTCAGACAGGTTTATGTATCTGTAGTGTTGGCATCTCTGTATCAAACAGGGCTTGATCCAATTGACCACATTTCTAGAACTAACTCAGCTGCCCTGATCTATCCTGGCCTTTAACTGTTACTCAAGGAAGTGTCCTATAAAAATCACAAATATCATTATTATCCAATGCTTAAAATTTTGGAAGCAAAACCTCAGGACATGCTACCAATATGTCTGATGGAAAGAAAAAGAAGAAATAAGAATAATGAATACTATATAACAAGGCAATTAAATTGTATTATAGTGCCAGAACCTTTGGAATAAAAAGTTTAATTTTTTTATTTTGGGTTTTTTTTGTTTTCTGTTAGTTTTATGAGAGTTCTTATTATGTGTTTTTAATGCTATAATGAAAGCAGTTCTCAAAAACTAGAAGAGACTGTACAGACTCAAATTAGCCTCCAATCACTCTTATCTCAGAAAAAATGGGAGGCATAGATTTTTTAAGTCATTCCAGTTCTAGTTGTAAAGAAATGAATGCTCAGCCTCATGGGCAATGACCAGCCTATATAAAAGGATCTTAAAACAGATTAAACTATGTATATGTGTCTAACTAATGTGTCTAGATTCCAAATAATCCCCCGGCTTGAGTGTGGTGCTCAAAATCCTTTCTGCTTATCTCCTAATCCTGCACTTCACACTTCTAGAAAGCATAACCATGGCCATGCACATCCAAACATTTTTTCCTCTGCTCTACAGACTATGTCAGGTACTGCCAGCTCAACCTCCTAGTTCTCCAGTTTTCCCAGGTTGCCTGAGTACAGGCAACAAGAAAGAGAGACTTGAAAACGTACAGAAACTAAACATGACATGCTTTAAAGAGCAAAAATAGCATTCTGAATTATACACAACAATTTTTGGAGGACGGATGTCAGATGGTTTCTTTGTGAAGTTCCTTCCTGTGTAGACAGACATTACCAGCATTATAAAACAGAAGTCTTTTCCAATACAGAATAACTCAGAATACAGTTAAACAAATGTAGGTGTTGCCTATTCTCCATGCCAGACCTTTGTGTGGGAAGGAATTCCACCATGGAGAGGAAAGTACTGACTGATGCTTACTTACAGCCTCGTGTTACATTGGGGCAACAGAATGACATATTTATAATCTGGATGGGAGTTGACAAAACAACAAATGACTGACTGGAAAGCTTTTTCGTCTTAAAATTATGGCGAGGTGGCAATATAGACATTCAATAAAAGAAATCCAACAAACAGTGAACACCAAAAATACATGTACTTTAGTTTGAAGATATGATTAAAACAAATATCAGGCAAAACTGCACAAACAAGAAAGATTTTTAATAATTCCCCTTCTTTACAATTGCAATCAAATATATGTGATCATTATTTATGATTTCTTCAGATCTTTTTGTTATTATCCACCTTGTAACTCCTTTAAGTAAAAATCCTAATATTTACCTTAAAAAGTATCTTAATAACCAGATTTCACATCCACCTGCAGCTTTCCAGGAACCTCAAGCTACAGACCAAATGTAATTCACTCATATTATTTTCCAATACACAGTATTCCCTCCTTTTTTCCATTCTTCATCCACTAGAAATAATTTCAAGCTTCATTAAAGATAAATATTAGCCTTTGTTATTTAATGTATTAAATTACTGATTTTTTGTTATATTTCTTGATACCTACCCCAGTGCAACATGCCTGTTTTATTTCCTACTTCATGTTACTTCCTAGTTATGTCTATGCCTCCATAGAGGTATGTAGACCAAATAATATTTTACCAATAATGACTTGAAATTTCAAGTGTTAAAATACTTATTTTAAATTATATAATTGCAATATAGCTTGTTTCAGGAAAAAACACCAGCAACAATGGTGAAGCTCTCCTGTTAAACTCGCATATTGCAATCATGGCATTAAGTGACCATTCATAAAGTGGAAGTGTGAGATAGATTTTGTGGTTTTGAATTTTATTTATGATATGCAACATTGTCTTTTTGGATATGTTTTGGCTTTCTTTAGAAGACTAATAAGTAGATGTTCACTGCAGAGGTTCTGTTATCTCAGAAATTTTGAAGGAAAGAGAAACCAGGCAGTGACAGTGTTAGCACTCATGGCTCGAACTTACAAAAAATGGGATTTCTCAATATAAAAGGATGACTTAGGGACTTTTCTCAGAAGAGATTTTGGAAGAATTTGTTTTTGTGCATTTTTCCTATTCCAGGAAAACTTCTTAGTTCTTTTAGATGTTTTTTCCCCTTCAATTTTTTTCCCACACATAATATTTAACCTTTTTCCTAGACTTCAGATCTATATATTTGAATTTAGCTTTCCTCTTCTGCTTGATCCAAGAGGAAATATAAATTCCACTTATTGAAAGAGACACTATCTTTTAAACATATGGTGGGTCAGACAAAATATAGTGCTCTGGAAGAAATCAAAGCTATTTATTCAAGAAAAGATATTTTTCCCAAGGAAAATTAATAACTTTACTAGTTAATAGAAATATTTTTTTTGTTTTCAGATTTTATGCAGACTAAAATCTCTTATAGATCCTTTGAAAGCCCAGAAGGACCTAGTACTTCAGATATTTTTATAACAAGTTTCCTATCCATTTTAAAATGAAATATAGCTAGAATAGGGTTTCATGGAACCATGGTGAATCAGTCTTTTCTAAAGTAACATTTAAGACTATGAGGAGAGGCAGAGATTCAGGAAGCAATGATGAGGAGCACTGAACCATAAGTTTCAACTCCAGAGCAGTCTTGAATAGTTTGGTTACCTCAAGTTCAGGTGAACAAGACCTGAACATCTACAACCCAATGTAAATTCAAATTCTAATAATTTCTAAGTCTCAGTCCTCTCTCTGTCTCTCTCTAGACATTTTCAGACCTCTCTGCTCTGAAGAGCTGGACATGAATAAATGCTGTTCACTGTATTTTTAGAAAAGTTTCTGTGCTTTGACTGTGGTGTGGTTTTGAGTGCCAGCTCTGAACTAAAATTTGTGAAATCTCATTATTTTCATAACAAGAACACAGAGTTAGGAGTTGCATGGGATAGGTTATTTATAAGAAGTCAGCATAGTGAAAATGCTATGGAATGGTGATTTATTTCTTTCTTGCTTCTAAAGAGAATGAGATGTGTCCTTAAAATGAAATCAATCGCCACCCTTATCTAGAACCAACAAAGTTATAATCAGACAAATAATAATCAGCACCTCCTGCTTTGACCCAGTAGTCTTTCATCATTCTTATATTTAGAAATGGAATCATTAAACAAGAATTTAAATGTCATTGTAACAAAATATTTATTGTAGATGAAGAAGCCCTGAAGAACAAGTTACCACTTCATTGAATTGTCGAATTTTTGTTGGAAGAATTTTGAAATCAATTCAACATCTTTAACAAAATCAAGAAATCTAGAAAATAGTTAAATTTAAACAAAAATTTACTTGTGTCAATTGGTAAAATTCATTACTCTAATTGTGTACATGAAAAATCTGATTTGAATCAGGCTTCAGAAAAGTGGTACATGTATTATGAAACAGTTTAAATAACTTATACAGTGCATGTTTAGCTCTCATCAACAAAATATCAGATCAAAAATACATTTAGATGGATTTATATACAGGTTATTAGATTTTTTTAAACCAGAATAAGTCACAAGACTGGTACTAATTTTATTTTCCCATCTGTAGCACGGAGATCCTGATATATATTTTGTAATAAAAATGAGACATGCTGATGGAAAATATTATATGAATGTATATTATAGTTCACGGATGATCTTCAAATTTTTTACTTACAAAAATATAATATTGGAAATTAATATTAATTTATATAAATTATGTAGCATTGTGCAGGAAAAAATTCTCAGGCCAGTTTTTGACAAATTGAAATTTTGTCTGGTAACATAGCCCTTTGAGAAGAAGACACTTAGAGATTGAAGCAATCTTTATTTGCCCCAGTTACAGAGGGAAAGATCCACCTCTCAGCCTTTATAAATAAACTTAAGAGCACATATTAGAAGCCAATATTGAAAATTTGCGTAAGTTCACCAAACAGTCTGAAAAATCCAGAGGTATGGGATCAGAATGTGTGAGCATTTTATTTTCTATTTAGTGTCTATCAATCTGTGCCTACATGCCTGTAACACTCAGAAGGTGGGATCTAAAAAGTAGAGCATGTACATTATTTATTTAAACTTAATATGAAATCATTGTTTGATTAGTAGCATTAAGTATTCCAACTGAATCCTAACATAAAAGTTTCTATTTATTGACCTAATTCTGCTTGTGAGGGTTTATTTTGTTTTATATTTGGAAGACACACAGGGATGATTTCTGTATTTAATGTTTTCAATTACTTCAATTGTTTAAGTCTGGCTATCAGGACAAAAAATGAGGGAAGGTGAAGTGTGAAAAATTGCCATCTTTCACAGCTTTAAAATGTTGGCTCTGTTGTCTGGCATAATTAAGTCAACAGTCTGCTGGTCTGCTTCCAGGCACTTTGACAACTGTTCTCTCACTGCCATCAGTAAATTAATAGGACTGTGCTTTTCCCAAGGGGCACTGTAGGCAGAATGAGAATTTTCTTGTCCTTTGCTCTGCTGCTGGTGAAGTGGTGATGGGCAATACTCAGTGGGTAGGAGCTGTCAGGTCATTTGCTCTATTATAGTTGGACCATTCACACTATTATAGTTAGATGTGATAACACTTACACCCGTTATCATCAGAGGTTTATTGTATCCCAACTGTTAGCATGGTCTCTAAGGTAATAGACCACAGCTGTGAAGTGAATTCTTTTGTCATACAGCAAGAAGGTAAAAGAGTCTTTTTAGGCATTTGCAAGTTGTTGGGAGTGTTAGAGCTGCTTAATATTCACTAGGGTTTTATACAGGCTTGTAAGTTTCGATAAAATTATTTATTTTGGTTTTGTCTAATACAGTTTTTCATCCCTGGAACTTTGGGGATTTCTTAGGTGATTTTGTTTGTTGGTTGGTTTTTGTAGGTTTTTTGGGGGGGTTTTTTTGGTGTTTTTTTTTTT